>CM052300.1:7889503-7914907 GCA_028455765.1 Lasioglossum oenotherae | reverse complement strand
AATTTTATTTTAAATGATAAATAAACGTGTGATTTTAAATGCAAATAATAACTAAACTTTTTATTTAAATAAAAGTAATTTATATCATTCCAATTGATTATAAAAAATCAGGTCGTTCGGTACAATTATGAAGAAGTTATTCTGCATGAAAGGGCGCCCGAATACTTTTGTGGCTCGGAGAACGCTTTCTTCGGGCGAAATTCGATGAAACCAAACAGCGGACAGCAAACCGGCCAACCAAAATTATGCTTTGAGCTGAACTGAAGCGGTTTAGCTGCTTGTGCAACGTGGCCGCGCCGTCGGAAGGCACCCAGATAACTGATTATTCCAAGGAGGACGTGCCTTTGGTCAAAAGGGTATATCGTTCAGTCTTAGCCGTTGTTTTATGTAAATAACTAACACACGGTGGTTTCCGTTTATTCCAGCTATCGTTTAATCGGACTAGCCGCTTATTTGAGACAAAGCTCAAAGAACGGGACCTAATTGAATAAACAGCCCTGGCTCACTTTACTTAACTGTGTCTCGTGTATACATGGAAACTGAGATCACGATAAATTATGCTCACTAATGGCTGAACAAGTTAGTACTGTTACCTGTACTGACGATCTTACATTTTAGATAGCACCCTTTAGATTTCTATATGAAATCTGCATTTTTCGATTTTTTTCGTGTTTTTCATTTTTTACAAGCAGAGCTTGCAGCGGAAAAATCTGGAAATGATACCAATTATGTGGCTTGGTATCAGAAATGTGTCAGATTTTTTTCAGAATTTTTAATTGCCAATAAATAGGGCAAATGGACCAAAAACTGGTTTTTCGATTTTACTCAATAACTACCCTTACAGATGAGATAGGGGGTTGAAACTTGGTAGAGGGGGGTTTTTCTGGGTATCGAATGGTCCAAGCTCGATTAAGATCCCGCCGGGGGCGAATTTCGCCATCAAACCCGGCTGGAATAAAATTCTATCTTTCATGGGAACAGCCTTTGTAGATTCCAAACAATTAAAAATCATACTAAATTCTATCGGATTATAATTACAGTATTTTTTGAAAATTCTCATAAGCCACAAGTGCATAAAAATCCGCAGTGATAAAGACCAGCCTTATGTATACAACCAGATTTTGTAATTTCAAAAATAAACGCGATGGTTATTGGAATACTTTTTAAAGATTATCTTTCACAAATCCGTACATGTATTAAAAGAAATAATCACTGCTACATATTCTGCACCGTGAAATAAAATATGTATTATACAATCTCCATTTACACTAACCATTAAAGATTACTGTGAAAACAACATTTAATCTTGATATTATAAACTACCCCTCCACGTTCCCTCTCGTTAATGTTTGGGCAAAGTTATTTTTAACATGCCACTTGACAGTATTTCTAAGAGACAATAAAAAGCACTTGTTATTTATATCAGAGTCGAATTCACAGGAGAATATTGAACGTGAATAATGTGATAATGAAATTTCACAGAGCTGGCAATTGCTACCGAAGCAGAATCATACTCATTGTCAGCAAGAGAACGAAAGCATGTATTCTCAGGAGTAGTGATCGAAATGAAAGGGGGAATTGAAATCGTGACGCGCAACAAAATGGCGGAACGCTTATGAGCTCGCACGAACCGGAAGCTGGCAAATAAAGTAGAAAATGAAATAATACATCACCGCGTGATATTAATTTTCTACTCTCGGTTGTGCAGTTACCATCCTTCTTTCCGTGGCTTTCATGTACGGTGTTTTCGCTTGATTATAGAGACTACACACCTACCTTTGTAAACGTAAAGAAAGGATAGAAACACTGACAAGCAACGAAGTTATTTTTCGCGAGACAGAATGCGCGTACATGGTGTGAAATTCAACCCTTGAATTTTAAACATGCCACCGTGCACGACGATTGCAACGCGAAGCGAAATGAATTGAACAATTCTTTATTGCAACGTCAATTACAGAAGAATAATAATTGATGCTTAATTAACATGTAGAACGACAGTATGTTTTTCAAAAAAATTGTCGAATGGGTTAAATAACGCAGTATTAAGTTTAAGTTGTCTTTAATGTTTTTCTAATGAATCTATCGATTCACATTTTTCCGATTCAAATGACACCGCACAACGACAATATTTTTAGCATTATTCATTTGTTTAATTTCCAATACAGTAGAACATCCATTGTTCGTACTAATCAATGGAACATGAGTTTTCGGATAATAGAACAATTAAGAGTAAATCTTTACTGATTTGTACAATAAATCATGTTGTGTATATGAATGGCTTTGCATTGAACTGTAATAATAATGGAGAACTCAACTGGTTCGGATAATCGAACAATTAAGAATAAATCTTTACTGATTTGTACAATAAATCATGTTGTGTATACGAATGGCTTTGCATTGAACTGTAATAATTAAACTGCGGATCTTTATGCAAAATAAAAAATGTTCACATTGATTGCAGGACACAGGAGCCAAATAAAAATTGTATTCTTCTTTTAATCATCCTATTAAACTGAAAATAATACATTGATGTCCTTAAATATTTTTAACATGTCCACTGTTTTAAATTGTACGTGGCCATTTATATCATAAATGCATAAAATCCGCAGTCTAATAATAATAATGGAGAATTCAACTGGTTCGAAGAATCGAGGATCTACCGCGTCGTAGATTAAACAAACAAGTATGATTGCGTCGTGTTTGGATTCATTCTAATCAGGAGAGTGTCACGAACATGTTAGGAAATGTTTCATAAAAAAATAATTGAAACCAAAACTTACAAATAAAATATGAGCCTGCAAGGTGGTTTAAATTTCCTTTAATATTCAACTTTTTTCCGACAGAAATGTAATTTTGTGTAGAATGGCGGTCTGCTTTTCGACCGAAGAATGTTTGTAATAATTATACAGAAGGCAGCGGTCCTACAAACAGAAAAGTTAAAGTGGAGGATCGAAAGGCAAATTGCGCAAAATGAAATTCCTCGTTCGCTTTAAGGTCGGCAGTTCGGCGTTGTCAGCGTTAAAGTTGTCGCCATTCTACCACCTTCGAAGGGTAAGAATGATAAATTCGGTGACAGATAAACGAGTACTATTTTTCTCGAAAATGTGCCGTTATTTCGAAAACGGGATTTATTATCAAGCCATCCGAGTAGGGCACTAAAATATCCGGCGTCTGAGCTATGCGTCGCATGAAACCCAAATAGAGAGTGTCCTTTGAATCCATACCTCCTTCGAACATCTATCTTAGAAAACTATTTCTTTAAAGAAGTTTTTCAACATTTTAAATACAAAGCTAATAGACAATTAAATACAAAACAAAAATAAAATACAAAGTTAAAACGAAGTAAATAGACAAATTTTAAAAAAGGACGCACATCTTCAGTGTACTAAAACTGTATAGTAAAAAATCGATTTCTCAAAAATGGTATTTGCTGTTAGTAAGACCCTCATTCTGGAATAGTCTCCTAAAATGTTATTTGGCAATACGTGAGACTGCTGGTTTTATAGCTCGGAAAGTGAGGTCGCATTGCATGGTGGTGATAGATATAATTGAAACTTTAAACTTTAAACACGTTTCTCTCGAAGTGAAGTTTTCAAAGTCGGCACCAGAAATGTCTGAATCGCTGCTGGATCGATTTGTATAAAATTTTGCAGCACGGTTCGACGAAATCGAGTTTTGATTTGTCCCAAATGGGTCTCCCAAAAATATGTACTCGAGAGGGATGATTCCTAAGGCCATTTGGAACAACTTTCTCCATCGCGAAAACGTTCTCCGCGGCTTCGCGAACCTCATTCCGAATTACTTTTCAATTTTGCTGCCAACTGTTTCAAGTGTTCCGTTTGAAATTCACACTTCAAAGGACAGTTCCTTGACTCCTACTTATTTTAAGGATGTTCTGGAGGTATATAAAAACGCAACGCAATTTTTGAAAATTTGACGAGATATAATTCTTACCAAATTAATGCAATTACCAAAGTTTGGGTTCGATTCACTGCACCGTTTAAGAATTATAGCAACTTAAAGTTTGCATATTTTAACACGTCTTTTCTTATGGAGAATTTATAAAATTCCGCTCCAAACCCTATTTAAACCTTGAAAAAACGCAACTAGAAACTGCTGTTTTTTTGTATTTAGTAAAAATTATGTAATTAATTATGTTCAAAATTTGACCACTGAATATAGCTACAATCAGAGGGTACAATTATTCGCAAAAGTCACTTACAATTTTTTATAACACGAAGACAATTTGCTTAGAAAATGAATATAACATGAAATTCACTAATTAAACGAAAGCTTTTTCAATTAATCTATTTTTTAAATGCAAAATATACTCGTGAATGGCTTTCATTGCCAACATATTGATGGATTTCGAATTTCTTGTACTTTTGTCTCCCATTGTACCTCCAGAACATCCTTAAACAATTTCACTTACTAATTCTATTAAATATAGCTCTCAAACTTTGTTGTAATTTATATTTGTGGGACTTATATTTGTTTTTAACTGAATAAATACGACTTGGACAAATAAAGGAAGAACCAGACACGAATATTTACATTTTCCTAAATCTTTAAAATTAAATTATCTCTTTAAAACGTCCACACGTTGGGACGTAACAGTGGCAAGGCGGGAAGGTCAACGTTAATATACGGAAGGAAACTGGGTCTCCAACGTTTCTGGGGCTCGCGTTGGACAACACTGATCTAGATGCCAGGGTAATTTCGAGTTTCCATATTTTAGAGGCACGAAGAAACGTTGCTAAGCACGACGAAATTTATTTGATTATAAATTACCGGGGATATCTGACGTGGGGCCCCGTGCTGTATATCTTGTTACGACCGTGAAGACGACACAGTACGAGGGACGTAAAGAGCGAACGTTTCTGAGCGGGATCACTCCGCGCTACGAGGCTATAAAATTTTCACAAGATTCTAAGGAGGAATACGTACGTCCCGATTTGCATTCGGAATTCACCGTTTTGAGATAAAGGTATATGTATGTAGTATGTACTATGTACCATGCATGCGTGTACGCGGGCAATGTCGATCCGACACGATGGCGCGTAAAGGGGAGAACGTCGAGCCAACAATGGAAACGTTAGAACCCCGTGATACGATACTTTATGAACACCCTTTCCCGCACAGAACCGGACATTTCACGACATTGTCCTGGGTCGCCGTACAATTGAAATGTACAGTCGCCGCGGAGAGTATGTCACGTCTGAAAAATGCATATTTTCTGTTTTAAATCAGTCATTTAGGAATTAATCGAAAATATACAGGCTGGTCCATTTATCTTGAGACAGTCAATTATTACGGGAACCAGCAGGAATGTGAAAGAATTTTTTATATAAAATATTCTTAATGAAGGGGCACATTTAATGCCGCCATGCACATTTTTCCATAATGGCCTTTTAAGGGTCCGATGAAGGGCAACTTCATTTTTTTCAAATGGAAATCCATACTTTTTATTTTATCGAAAAATAATAATATTAATTTTCACGATTTATTTCATTAATTTCTTACTGTCTTAATTGTGTTCTGTAGGCAAGAATGAAGAGACTGGAGCTACATAAAAAATTGTTTTGTATGACAAAAGAGTAGCTAAATTAATTGTGGAAAAAAATGGTGCGTAACAGACATATCCTCGCTTTTAACAAATTTATGAAAATCGTTAAATTTCGCAGCGTTTACACGAGACTGCCACCTTAAGGGGACATTTTTGAAGGATGATTAACACGCAACAAATCCTTTTTATACTTGCCCCTAAATTAATACGAAGGAGAATACGAAGAAGAATGTACTATATTGATTCTAATTGTACACTACTTTCTCGAGTATAAAATCATTCTGGGGTGTTTCAATGAATCCAATTATTTCTACATGTGTAAATTGGGAAACGAGCTACTGCGCATATGGCTGCAGACATAAAACGTGCATTAACAAATTGCGAATCGATATCGCCACAGGATAATTCAAAATGTTACACGTGATACGAAACAATAAAAATACTTTCCACTATTGATTTTCGTTCAGGACAAAACGAAATGGTGTGCAGTTAAAATTACATACAAGGTTTGTATCAGTATCACTTATCGAATATCTCCGTAACTGTTGGTGATAAATACCTACTAAAAAATGTTTCAGATAGAAATTAAACGGTATCAGGCGCGGCGGACTTTCTTTCTTTGCGGGCGCGTAGAGATCACATGAAGGTCAACTCTGTTTTTTTACATGGAATCGTATATTTTTTTTACTGTTGCTCCATTATGTCTTTCTATTGGTTGGAAAGAAAGTTCTTGCGGTTTTTAACTATTAAATTCAAATGCAACACCGTACGAACTTTCTTTCCATCCTAATACATAAAAGTACTGAACCACGTTCTGTTGATATACGATTGCAAATATAATAGTATACATATATTTATTGCTTGTAAAGAAGAAAACACTTTCTGTTCCCGTTCTGAAATATCTACAATGTCGATTAAAAATAACGAGAGCCATACATATTTGAATTTAAAACAACCCGGATCGTACTAGCTTGAATGTAAAAATGGGACGATGAAAATGTCTTTCATTAATACGTAAAGAGAGCGAGAGGAAGGTAGGGACAACAATTGCAATTTCGTGAAGTTGAAGGTTCTTTGGCTTAATAGCCATAGCTCGTGTTAAAGTGTCATTGTAACAGTTTTCAAGGAGCAGAAACTTTTCTTCTGCAGGATTATCTAGCTTAACTTCCGGCTTAATTAAAAGAAGAAACGGGAACTTTAATGAATCACTTTCCACTTCTTTTTTTAATTAACGATTGGCGATTAACTTCATCAATCGATTGAATCAATCGTCGATCCTTCGATGATTTCTTTCTTTAATCAACGATTGACGATTAACTTCATCAATCGATTGAATCAATCGTTGATTCTTCGATGATTTCTTTCTTTAATCGTACACATTAATCAATCAATCAATCATGATTAAAATTTTAATCGATTAATGCCCAACTCTGCGCAGGAATCTGCAGGAACTGCAGTATCTTGTCATAAATTGCTACATCGCCGACGAGCAGCAGATGAAAATAGTAACCTGTAACAGCAAACAGCTGAGTGGTTCCTATTTTCGCGGATTATACGCGATTCAACTTGATTATTCGAAATAAAGGCGATGCGCGAACGTCTCTCCGTCGTCTCCGTGCGTATCCGTAGCAGGCGTTCATTCATGGAAATCCAAGTGTCTGCTAGGCCCCGGACGAAGCAATTAAGCTCCCGCTAAATTGCAATAATTACATTTCCCCGTGTCGCACTTATCGTTCGAATTTTCAATTCCAGCGTTCCGCGCCGTCACAGCATCAATCACGCGAGAATACTGGATTACACGTATCAGAGGCACGCTAATTACCGCACCTGCACCCACCAATGCACGCCCCAACCGTTAATTATACTAATAATCGCTTCTCATTTGCGGTGTACATTATACGGTGATAAACGTAACAACTTTAATGCCACTCTGCTGCAAGATTCACCAATTACGGATAGAATTATTGTGGACTACGAGCTACAGTGACTCCCACTAATATTCGGACACTGTTAAAAAGACGATAACCTTTTTAATATCGGACCATACGATTTGAATCTTTTTCAGAAGTAAGAACAATTGCTTTGTTGCACAACGTGAAAAAAAGTTTTGAACGAAATTGCAAGTTGTCGGAATTGCAGAGAAAATTCTGAAAGTTGTATTCTGCAACGAAATTGATAGGGGTCTACAAAATGTATCAAATTTTCAATACAAACCCACATAAAAAGGGTCCCATGAAAATCATCGACACAGATTTCTCCGACACGGTTTTCACCGACATTTCATTAATTTTTTATTTATTAATTAATTAATTCAAGAACACTCGGTTTCATATTTCGTTTTTCCAGTGATTTTCATTCAATCCACATTAATTAATTAAAAATCAATGAAACGTTGTCGGTTATTTCCATGAAACCCCATAAAAAAGTTGTGAAATGCAACTTTTTCTATTTTTTCTACAATTCCAATGAATTCTAGCTTCCCAAAAAAGTTCAAATCGTATAGTATGATATTAAAAGAGTTACCGTCTTTTTTTAGAGCGTCCGAATATTAATTCGGGTCACTGTAGGCACACACAGTAGTATTTTCCACATTTAAACATCGTGCAACAAGCTTTGATGTAACTGGACCAAGATCAAGAGTAACGGTTGTAGTAAAAAATAATAAACATACTCATAGTTGTGATATTCTGCGAAAGTAATAGAATATGGCAATAAAAATTCGAATATCAGCGAGAATTTCAAATTCTACAACAGCATGTTCATACGAGTGCGCGCTGGTCCTAAAGTGCCTACCCTAAAAGTTTTATTGAACAGTTCGTAAAATGGCGGAGATTACAACTTTTTACAGCTGGGCGATCAAACAATCGCTGCGCAGCGAATAAACTATTGCTTTTTTTTTGTAGTGACCCGTTTAATCTTGTTTTCTAGAAATTCGGGGTGAATTGTTTTAGCAAAAATTGTAAATATTTTAGTACTACAAGAAAATAGATTATATTGTACAACATAATGATCTCTAAATGTCAATTTTAAACTTTTTACCTCCACGATACGTAGAATACAATGCAGTAAAAAAATTTCACCGTGACATTTAAGGTCAAGGACAATTTTGAAGGACCAAACATTCCTTCACACCCTGGTACAATGAAAAGCGAGTGAAAATATTATTTATTTAAACCGAAATACGAGAATAAGCCAGCGTACTTAGTTACAATGTAATCGCAATATTAGATTTTAACAAAATGATTAAATTATAGTACAAGTTGTTCAAATGAAGAATTTTGATAATGCGTGGAATTCCCCTCCTTAAAATACAATTAGGCACACTTCTAACTAATTTGTTCAAAATTTCTTCGCTGATTGAATTTCAGGATTTTAGTAACAGCTTCTTTCGACGTATGTACTATGTATAATACTTCACAATTTATCACCGCTTGTTTCGGAACACTTCGGAATACTTCACACTTGATTTTACCAAATTATTTCTCCAAAGTTCAACAATCATTAAAACGTTCATGCACTTCGTTGTTTAAAGTCATAGTAGAATGCATAATTTTGAGAATTGAAAATTTGAGAAGAATGAACTGTTTTAACCATTCAAAATTGGGTACATTGCATTTAATAAAACTTTCGAACAAGGAAGATAATCTTCATAGAATCTGTGAGTTTCTTCTGCTAAACTGTTTCAACCATTCCAAATTGGGTACATTGCATTTAATCAAACTTTCGAACAAGGAAGATAATCTTCAGAGAATCTGTGACTTCCTCCTGCTAAACTGTTTTAACAATTCAAAATTGGGTACATTGCATTTAATAAAACTCAAAGAAGATAATCTTTAGAGAATCTGCGACTTCCTTGTGCTAAACTGTTTTAATCATTCAAAATTGGACACATTGCACATAATAAAACTTTCGAACAAAGAAGATAATCTTCATAGAATCTGTCAGTTTCTTCTGCTAAACTGTTTTAATCATTCAAAATTGGACATATTGCATATAATAAAACTTTCGAACAAGGAAGATAATCTTCAGAGAATCTGTGACTTCCTCCTGCTAAACTGTTTTAACAATTCAAAATTGGGTACATTGCATTTAATAAAACTCAAAGAAGATAATCTTTAGAGAATCTGCGACTTCCTTGTGCTAAACTGTTTTAATCATTCAAAATTGGACACATTGCACATAATAAAACTTTCGAACAAAGAAGATAATCTTCATAGAATCTGTCAGTTTCTTCTGCTAAACTGTTTTAACAATTAAAAATTGGGTACATTGCATTTAATAAAACTTCAAAGAAGATAATCTTTAGAGAATCTGTGACTTCCTTCTGCAAAACTGTTTTAATAATTGAAAATTGGATATATTGCATATAATAAAACTTTCGAACAAGATAATCTTTATAGAATCTGTGAGTTTGTTCTGCTAAACTGTTTTAACAATTCAAAATTGGGTACATTGCATTTAATAAAACTCAAAGAAGATAATCTTTGGAGAATCTGCGACTTCCTTCTGCTAAACTGTTTTAATCATTCAAAATTGGACATATTGCATATAATAAAACTTTCGAACAAGGAAGATAATCTTCAGAGAATCTGTGACTTCCTCCTGCTAAACTGTTTTAATCATTCAAAATTGGTTACATTGCATTTAATAAAACTTCCGAACAAGGTAAGCAACGAAACACAGATGCTGGTAGCGAACGTGTTGAAAAAACGGAAAAAATATGAAAAAGTCATACATAATTTTTCGATTGTGCCCGTGGAAGAAGAGACCCCTGAAGATCACGAGAATGGCACTCACGATCAGTCGAATAAAAATCCATCTCCCCTCCTCTGTTCCGTCTGTTGGCATTCACGTTCCCTCGATCACGAATCCAATCACTCGAGTCACAGCTAAAAAGCTCTCGAAGCTTTGCTCCGGAACCCGTGTGATCGACAGATTATAGAGAGCCATCCCGTAGCTGAGTGGCATTCAACACTGTGCCGGCAGTGTCAATGAGCTTCGACAGTGGGAGAATCTCCCAGATCGAGTGAACCGGCCCGTGACAGCCACGGATTGGAGTACCAAACCCCGGGAATTCTGTTTTCGACAAAGCCTGCTTTTGACAAAGACCGTTCATCACGTCTACCGATCTATTATACATATACTATATACGATTTATGCAACGCATACTCGGATCCTTTTTCCTCTTAACGGATTACATGCTGACGCGACGCACGGCGCACAGTGGGGAAAAGTGACTTACCTCGCTTCAAAAAGGAATAACTTTCGATAGAAATGAGGTAGAGCGATGATTTTTTTTTTTAAATTAAAGCTGAAACTTTGCAGAATATGAGAAAATAGGGAGATTACGGTACAAACGGTTTTTAACCTTGAGAAAATTCGTTAAACTTTCACAATTTCCAGAAAATGTGGTTTCTGCGTTACCACGGGCAGAAAAAATTTTTTAAAATTTTTACTATATATCATTTCCCGTAGATTTTTTCACGCTGATTTCAAATCTGGTCTCAAAATTTGTCTACGACCTCTGGTTTTTTCAAGAAATCGATCGTTTCGAGCTATTATACCAATTTCATATCTATAAAATTTTAAAAATCATACGGAATGGAAATATTCTAGATCGGAAGAAATGTTTAATTTTCAAGTTAAAATAGCTCCGAGTGCAAAGGGCTAATTGCTCTAGCTTCGCAAAAAAGTTCAAATTGCATAGTCCAATATTAACAATGTTATCATTTTTTTGAGAGCGTCCGAATATTAATGGAAGTCACTGTAAATTGGGAACTTTATCCGAAATTATAAAGCTTCGCAGCCAAGGGATCCTACCTACATGTTAAAAATGCAGTAACGAAATTATTGAAAAATCCAGAAACTGATCTGAACACTCAAAATAAAAATTAGGAGTAATATCTTTAATTTATTGTTGAATGTAAAAAAAAATCTAGTTTTTTGATAACAAATGTTGCGTTCTATATCTATTTTCTTTTGCCACTATTTTTATGGGACAAATTAAATTCATCAACTGCTACTATTATTCTGGGACAGGCGGAGTATATCATAGATCATAGATCACCCGCAGTAATAGGTACATATACCCTATGATTAAAGGATGTTGCAAGGTTAGCGGATCATACAGCTAGGACGAATTAATTGGCCCATCCACTCTTTAAATTGCAGTGTATGCCGGACAATGAAAAAAACTGAACAATATTAGAACTTATTGGTCCGGAGTCGATAAAGTGTACGAAGCACGCGGCCGCGTTCCGCACGCTCCACTTTCCATCGTTGATTCGCGGAACAATATGATCGTAAACCCTTGCTCTGTTGGGACACAGTCGTAAACCCGGCGCAGTAACGTCAAACCGCAACTATCGTTTTTAATTAATTTTTACGCGAGCTCGTCCCCGGAGAATTTTCCTTCATCATCACTAACGACGCGACGGAAGCCGGGAATCGGCTTTTCTTTTACACGTTTCTGTCAATTATGGCTTCAACAGTCAGTGTGCATTCGCTTCAACGACGAAACAATTGTTAGTCATTGTCATTCGATCGTGAATTACAGGAAATTGCTGAACCGTCGACATATACATTGCTATATTCAGTACAGAATCCTGCGTCCAAGGAGTGATCCTTCTGCCTTAGAGAATTATGTTCGATATCTTCATCGCGAGTCTGATTCATTATCGTAGGTTATACAGTCTTTCAACAAGACGTGTCATTTTAAATCAACAGAAAAACGCAATATTTTTGTGAAACAAGTAGTGATATTCTTATTTTAATCCAAAGTACAAACTCTGAAATTAGTAATGGAACACAATATCTGCCAAACATTCGCCTTGGCTTCTCTTACAAATACTCATTTTTTGAATGAAATTTTTTATCACGTTTTCGCATAATTGCGGCTGTATTTCGCGAATAACAGCTCTAATATTGTTTTGGAGTGCTTGAATCGTTGCTGGAGCATTGGCGTAGGCTTTATCTTTAACATAACCCCAAAGAAAAAGGTGCCCATTGCGAGAAATCACATGTCTAGGAAATTTTTCACACAATAGAGCCATTGTTTCACCATGTGTCCGTGATATTTTCACCATTTTCGTAGTGAATTTTCACTATTTGATTCGTTGTGCAAGTGTGTATCGATCCATATTTAAAAACCTCCTGGTTTTTACTTGTCCAATGACATCGCAATGACGGTTGAATGTTGACCGTTCAAAAATGGCGCGAAATTTAAAATAACATCTCTTGTTGAAAGACCCACTACATACAATATAATACGCCTAATACCTGCGTATAAACGAGTACTGAAAATTTACACGGATATTCCAAGACGAAATCCGAAAAGTGTCTCGTCGCCAATTTGACGATAAATTACGACCATGTAAATAAACATTTTCGCGAGTAACCTAACTTAAGAGGCTTTGTCTCATGCTACAAGCAAAAACATTACGGTAGCACGGGAATTAAGCAAGGTTTACTCCTAATTAGCAGTCGTGCAGACTTTGTGATCCATAAGCAGCTGCGCGGGAAGGCCGAAAGCGAAACGGAGCTTTGTCAATAACTCACAAGGGAACCTCGGTAACTGATACGCGTCGATTGTGACGAGACTTTCCTAAAGTGAAAGTTATATCGTATATTTGGGCCCATTTTGTGCGAACACTTTTTCGAAAAAAAGCATTTTTCAATTTTTATTTTAGAGAAAACGATTTTGTCGAAAAATTTATCAGACAAATTTATGGGCCCGCAGATGCGATGTAACTTTTATTTCAACCGTTTTTTGATATCTTTCGTCGTTTGCGATTTATAGGCGCTCACGTGACAGGATCGAAGGGTTGATTTCTCCCTAAAAGTAAACAATTTAACGGGCACAAACGAAATACGCCTGAATTGTTAGGTGGTTCTAATGAACACTTGTGGAAAGTCAAAGTATCAGTCATCGAGGTTCCCTTGCCAGTCTCGTTAGTTTCCATTTCAGCGTGAATTCTTGCCGGCCAGCAGCGACTCGAAAACGAAGAAAATATTGCCTGTAATATCACTGCATAATTGACCCGGGAGGAATGCACCGGCATGAACCAATGTGCTAATCAATTCTATGCACTGTACCAATCCCGATCCGTGACCGGCATAACGCTCGCGCGCTTATTATGAGCTACATGTAAACGTAATTATCGTGAAAAAACTACTACGCGCGCATCTGCTGCGAGAATTTACCAGTCCATTCCACGGAGCATTTGACGGGAAAGATATTTGCGCACTCTACGGGAATTATAAATCCACGTGATTGAAAATACAGGGTTCAACACCTAGAGACGGTCACCTGAATATGTACCGCCTTCGCTGTGACGATGCAAATCGTATTTCATCACTTCTATTTCGTCACCTTAACCATTTTAATTATTGGGTTTATAACTTAAAAACCGGAATTTTTTTTAGGAAATTTGAGCGTTTTTTAAAGAAAATCTTGTACAATTCTGTTATTCAAAGTATTGTCCATCGGAAGTTACAACATTTCCCCATCTTTCTGGCAATTTGTGGATGCCATCCCGAAAAATCCGGTCATCTTTTGAATCAAAGACCGAATCGAGCCAATTTTTTTGATGCATTGGACTGAAGTGAAGCGTATTCCGGAAAGTGCATTCTGCATCGACCGAAACAAATGGTAGTCAGAAAGCGCCAAGGATGGACTATATGGCGGGTGGGGCAGAACTTCCCGTCCGCTATTTTCAACAATTTTAATTAATTTTGTCACTTTAATAATTTTATGACGAAGCTTCCTTTCGTTTCTTATTATTTTCTTATCAACTTTTACCAACGTATTTACCAACATATAGAAAAATGTTACGAATATTTCTTCAATTTTTGCACGAACAGCTAAATACATTGCAGAACATAGTTTTTGTAAAATTTCTCACGGATTAACTACTACTGAAATTCAGAATATAATTGTTGAAAGAATTATTTTGTGTGGGAGATTTTTAGTATAATATCATTGTAGAAGATCTTAAACCATGCAACCCAAAGATCATTGAACAAACAAAATTTATTAGGAACACAATCATTAGGATAACTAGACTGCGGATCTTTATGCAAAATAAAAATTGTCTGCATCGATTAGAAGAAGTAGAAACCAAATTGAATGTTATTTCTTCGATTAGTGATTTTAATAGAGAAGAAATCATATTATTGGCATTTTCAATTTTCCCACTTTTCCAACAATTTTTAATTTCATCTACTCAGTTTTGCTATAAATGCATAAAGATCCACAGTCTAATGATAACATGATACATATATTATAAATGCACGTCTGAACTGAGTGGCGTTATTCGGAATAGTGAAAAATACGCTGACCTAATACAATAAATCAATATTCGTGTGGCAAAGGAACGATTCGCTTTTTCTTTTATAAACAACTTGAATGTTAAGGTTCTGTTTCTGCATACTGGCTGTTTAAATGTAAATGGAGCAAATCAATCAACATTTCGTATATTAAAAATGAAAAATGAAAAATGAAATTTGTCATGGAACGTGTTCGAAAACGTGTGTTAAATAATTGAGTTCAATTTAAGATCAAAAACCAGAATAACAATGCTACTGTCACGCCTTCGTTTCGCCGGACTAACTAAGTGGTCATTGGTAACCACGGTGCTGTTAGCTTCCGGTTCGTTAAAACTTTCAAGTGATGCATTTTAATATTTGCTCAACAAGTTGCAACTTGTGTAGAGCACCGTGTATAGGTTAAGTAACAACAAGAACGGAGTAAACTAGTGAAACAGCTCGACAGTTCCTTGCAGCAACTCAAATGAGACACGAGACAGTTTCTCCAAGACAGAAGGCTCACCTTTGGACGTGAAACATTTTGAAAAATTCTGTTCTACCGCCGAGGATTGTTACTTCGAAACTGGCTTCGTATTTTTCTCGAAGCTGTTTTGAGCAAAACTTTACATTTGAAAATAAAACTCAAGTAACTCAGGAGTTTTACTATGCAATCATATAGTCACCGCCATTTTCTGCAGTTGTCTCAATTGTGCATTACAATTTATTTTGCATATAACAATATAAATTGTACAAAGAATATATCTGTAACATTGCCGTTTTTATTCGAACCTTCCAGACATATTCTGTATACATTTTTTAAGTGAAGTGTATAATTCTAGAAAAATTTCAATTATTTGATTTTCCATAAATATTTAATACTTGCCTCAGTGGAAAAGTAAATTTCCTTTTTAATACTAGCACTACCAAATGAAACAAATGATCGCTATGGTTTCAAAGAGATCGGGTGGCAACATTTCGTTTGATCCAGCCTGTACAGTCGAATGGCCTCCGCAGCTGTGCCGCGCAATGCGTTTTACGGCGTAGACGACGACCATAATCGAAAGGTCTCGAAAACTAGATGTCACTGCGAAAGTGAGATATGACTAGTATCGCTAGATCAAGACTTGTGTCCCCACTCTACCTTCCCCCTCTACGACGCTATTCTACGTGCATGTGTCCGGTACTGGCAGAGAGGGGGTAACTGTTTCCCGTCAATTCGTGCTACCTCCCCTGGCGACACTGATCTGTAGGCAAATGCAGTGGCGAGCATGTAAATACGGAATTTTGCGCTACAACATAACTTACAGCTGCATTCGCCAATAATTCTCGTTTAAATTTATTAATCAAAAAACTAGATTACATTAAGCAATAAATTAAAGATATTACTCCGAATTTTGATTTTGAGTGTTTAGGTAGTTTCTGGATTTTTCAATAATTTCGTTACTGCATTTTAGGGAATTTTGCGCTACAACATAACGTACAGCTGCATTCGCCACTAATTCTCGTTTAAATTTATTAATCAAAAAACTAGATTACATTAAGCAATAAATTAAAGATATTACTCCGAATTTTGATTTTGAGTGTTTAGACAGTTTCTGGATTTTTCAATAATTTCGTTACTGCATTTCAAACTTGTAGGTAGGATCCCTTGGCTGCGGAACTTTGCTTTCCCTATATGCGTGAGTTTAAAATTATTGGAGCCATTGTTCTTCATTGCTTCCAGCAGAACTTGTGTTCTTTCATCTTACGTTCGTGTTATAATAAAGAACATCTCTTTCGATGAAGGGCATCGCCTCCTGTTATGCTAGACGGTATCGATCACCAAACGGCCAGAACGGCAAAGAGTTTCGTTTCCGAGATAGCCCCTTTCCGTGTTTCTATTGTCACTGGTAAATAAATCCATGGAAAGTCCAGGCCATGCTCCTTTCCTCCAACCCTTCCTCTCTTTTTCTCTCCATCTCCCTTTTTTTCTCTCTCTCTCTCTCCCTCTCTTTCCCTTTGGTCGATCGATGATCCTGTCGAGGACGTTTTCCTGACCCCACGAATTAATCTTTCGTGCTTACTTCACCGATATCGGGAAATTCGGACACGTTCGTGCTACGCGTACACGTTCACTTTTTATTTCTTCCGCCGCGCCGTTTCGTTCGCAGTTTATTGCCGTTCCCCGAAAAGAACCGGACGTATATCAGCTGGCGAAATTCTGACCAAATTAACGGATAATCGTTCACGTCCGGCTAGTCGTTAACAGTATTTATTTGATCACTCGATTGTCTAAACAGTGACGAACCTCCCCGCGGCCCGGCACGTCCGTTTCGAATTGATGAAAAAATTCCGCGAAACTCTCTGTCGCGATCCACCTCCACAAACGGTTCCCGTGTTGCAGAACTTTGTGTACAGAGAGTAGTTAGGGTTAGAATGCCGCGTGAATTCAACCTAATTCGCTGTATACAGACTGATCAGTGGACTGAAAGAGGATGAATCTACATGGAAAAAGTCGAAAATGTGGAATACAATGTTTTCAGACTTTGTTTCCGAGAAAATCGACTTTGAAAATCAGTCAGAAATGAAAGTCTTGTTTGGCTATGCTGAAAGATCTAAGAAGGACTGAGTTTAACATTTTTTTTCGCCGGAAACATTGGTTTCCGAAAATTGGCTGTAACTTTTTATCCGTTTACATAATTATTGTACTTTTCATTGCGAAAATGAAGCTACAAATCTATGTAGAAAATTAAAAATATATTGTAAAAAATTAAAAATATATTATAGAAAATTATATAGCTAAGAAGCAAAATATTAACCTAGTAGTACAAAATATTGTTTAAACATTTTTTCAGATATTGAAATAATATTTTTCAAGCCACACTTTTTAATAATATGAAAGGAATATTAGATGAGATATTATATACAGATACAGGAAACATGAAATGAATGTTAAAGGAATGTAAGCTAAATATTCATCAAATATGTGAGAAATATTTAAAATGTGTAAAGTAAATATTCAGAAAATATACAATCAATGTTTAGAAAATGTAAAATAAATATTTCTGTTATATTCCATGAATACTCGGTCCATATTTTTTACATATTTACTTTACTTTTCTCTGTAGCATTTTCTTCTATCTCTAAGCCTAACGGAACTATTTAGGTGGGCTGTTTCTCGTGAGTCACCCGGTATTTCGATATTAAAAACAGATTGGACAGATTGGATGTAAATTGATATCGAATAATATATTTAATGTAAATATTTTACGTTATATATTGAATAAAGATTTATTCTACATTTGATGCCAATATTTTATTCGTAATATGAAACGTGTATTTTTTTCATATTATGAAACAAATATTTTTTATGATAAATATAGAATATTTCGTGAAAATTAGAGTAAAGATATTTTGTTTCTAATATGAAACAAACAATCGAAAATAAAGAATTAAAAAGAAATCTAATATTATATATTAAATAATTCATTTTATATTGAGAAAGAAGTATTTTTCTCATAACATAAAATATTCGAATAGGAAAAATATTCTATTCCCAATATTAAATAAACATTCATTTTACATTTGGAAAAGAATATTTTTCTCGTATCATGAAATACAAATTTACTGTACATTTGAAAAAAAATTTGTTACTTAATGTAAAATAAATATTGTACGTCCATTTAACATTCATTTTACATATTTGGAAAAGAATATTTTTCTCGTATCATGAAATACATGTTTACTGTATATTTGAATAAAAATATTTGTTACTTAATGTGAAATAAATATTGTACGTATATTTGAATACTAAGAACAGATTGGATCTCCTTTTAATACCATATAAATGTGTCTACACAATATTTTATGTTACTAGAGGTGTCTCAACCTCAACGATAGTCCCTTGGTACCGCTGTTTTCCACTTTAACCACGAGAAGTCGTCCAAATTACGAAGAAAACGTTTCCGCCACCCCGGCGTTCATAAAGTAATCCACCAGAATGGGAATTTGCATAAAGATCTGGCCGCTTATTGCCACCGTAGTTTGCACACGTTGCGTTTCCGCGTACGCCAGTGTTTCACCGGCATATTTCGAAATGTTTTAAATGGTAAAGCACCCGCGCTCCGTAACGACAGCTCGCAAAGGTTGAAAACACAGGACACACAAAACGTAGCGCGCGAATAACATTCGCTTGAATTCCACAACTAATTCCAGCTTATCGTCTTTAACGCGCATCAGTCCTTCCTTTGTTCGTAAAATTGCAGAGAAAACGAAATTCAGGGACACGTGCTGTCCATAAATCTGTGGTTCCTCGTCTAGCATTTCCTGGCTGGTTTTACCCGGCAAACCCGATTGAAGGCCGCTACGTGGAACCTGACCAAGCCGGCCGATTTGATCGCGGCAAATCACGGAACACGGTTTACAAAATCCGGACTCATTCGGGCTGAAGCTGAAGGCTGATGTTGTAGCCGAGGCTGAAATGTGCGCGCGCGATAGTCGCGTTGAAAATCGAATCGATGTCGCCACGTTGCGACAGATTTAACTGGCCGGAAGACGAACCCCGTCAGCCTGCCGCGTGATCATTTACTATGATTCCGCCCGACGATTTATTATTCCCTGCGGGATCGATGCGCGCGTCCATTCGACTAATCTGAACCCTTTCGACACGTTTCTTCTCGTTGCGAGATTCCTTTTTACATATTCTTGAAATCGGCGTCACTGTCGCACGCATAAATGTGCTCGCCTAATCTCTAACAAAGTTCTAATAAATCCAATCAATTGTTGAAGTAGAATTCGTAATCGATAAGTCACGATTTACAGTCACTGTTATTTTAGACGCGTAGAGGACATACGAAGGACCCCAAGTGTCAGACTTCGATTTTGAGAATTTTTTTATGAGACGACGGTATAAGTTATTATAATCCTGTCAAATTTGTAAGCTGTTGTAAGAATGATGTAAGCGTGCATGCCATGACATATGTTTAAGTGTTATATATGTTTTTATCGATTTACGTGTCATATATGTTTTTATTGATTTGCATGTCGCGTTAATGTTTTGTTAACAAATGTATGTTTCACGTTGTGATTTTGTTAAAATAAAATAGACAGTCCCTTGCGAGCGATTTGACGAAGCATCACGTCGTGTCGAAACATCTTTACGAATTCCGCGTCGAGCCTCCTTATAAATTGACGAATTTTGAAAAACCAAATAATAACACAACCATAACATGGACCTTTAGTATTCATATATTTAAGAAGTTTCGAAGTGGCCACCCTTTGAGCCGATCCAGAGGCTCAAACGTGTTTCGAAATTGTCGGCTATGGGCCGCAGCTCTTCTGGCGTCATTCGGTCCCACACCCGGCGCAGAGATTTTTTCAATGACTCCAAATTTAAACATGTTTAAAGAATCGTTAAAGATAGAGAGACACCACTTTTGCACCAATTGTTGTTGTAAAGGATATTTTTCAGTTTATATTAAAAAATAAGGGTCCAGCGTAAAATCGAACTATATCACGTGATAGAGCAGACTTTTAGCTTCAGAAATCACTCTTTAATTCTAATGGCGAGAAATAGAAACGAAATTGAATGTTATTTCTTTCCTCAATGATTCTATGTAATAGAGGAGAAATCATATATTGGCATTTTCAATTTCTCCAATTAGCCAATAATTTTGAATTTCATCTACTCAATTTTCTTAATACACGCATAAAGATCCGCAGTCTATCATTAGATCACACTCCCAGCCGAAAATATTTACAACATTATTAAAGCTTACTTATTAACTAATTGATCAACGACTAAAAGGAGACATTCATTCATTTATGTAAATGAATCGACATTCAGTATATATCGATTCAGCAATAATAGCTTAACGACTGCATAACAATAATAATTGTCAACGTGAAAAGTTCATATACTTGAAATACTTAAAATACTTGAAAATCCCTAATGAATGAACGCTCTCTTTCAGTACTTCGAGAACTTTCGATGAAATAGAGTGCTTCACGGGTACAAAATAAAAAAAAAAAACAATACCGAAGTCTTATTCCTCGGTACGACATACGCAAAACTGTGAAATCGACTTTTATCCGACTTTTCGGTCCAGATAATTTCGTTTCAACTCTTTTGGGCCGTCGAATAAATAAATTGCGATCGCGTATCGGCAATTTTAATAGGAACTTCACCCGATATTTTCATGTCGCGGGCATACGAATATTCGAGAGGTTCGGCAATCGGTAACCAAGTTTCTTGGCCATTAATTTCGCAGGTTTCTTGTTTTCTTCGACGTGAAACTCCATTGAACGTAGCCCGGCTACGTGTTCGGCATTATTAAATTAATCGCGCCTGTGGAATTTAATAGTGGAAGTTTTCAAACGACCGTTACCGTGTCGAGAAACCTCCTTACCCTCCTGCTTTCTGCACTCATTTCATTCAATTCCATCGGACGCCGAGGAACGCGGCTGTCCTGCGATCGCTTTTAACGCGCGGTGCAAATTTTCACGAAACTAGTGAGCGCTTCAAGGACACGGACAGAAAAAAAACTACTTAGAAAACTACTAGAGCAACACCCTGCTATGCACACATGTATTTCTGATCCCGGGGGGGATCAGGTAAATTATTCCGCAACCGGAAACGAAGAAGCTCGACGTGGGAATAGTAGCTAGCGTAGAAAATAGTAACGTCGATAGTTTGAATGGCCTGTCTCCCGACTACGCGGGAACAACCATTGTGTCGATTTATCCGTTTAGATAACACGTTAGTTCTTTCAACTTTTCCATTGAACTTTCCTTCCGTTCGATTGAACTTGTTTATTTCATTGCGAGAAGCATGTGCCCCGGCACTCGGGGAAACTCGAGCGCTCCGAAGTTTCGGAACACGCGCCGCACCGTTCCCGTCTCGAGAACTTGCGATATTTTTCTTGTAAACGGATAAACACACACACACACACATACACCCGCTTCAAAAACGACTTTGACCGATTGTCGTACAGTCGAGCAATAAAACTATCGAACGAGTCGAGCCAGCGGAACCAAGCGAAACAAAACATCGACCGGAGCGCATTGTGATAGATGCCGCGGCTCTAACAATTCCCACCGTCCAACTAAATCGACCCTGGCCAGCCTAAATGGTCATCGCGCGCACCGTGTAAACAAATTAATGGGCACCGCATCGGCGAAACAGCGTCAAAGGATAAGCATTCGACAAAATTGTTCGTCACGTTCGAAATTAACACGTGAAATGCCGCGTGAATTTTGTCCATTTCGCATAAGTTTTATTTATTTCGTATTTTATCAACGACCAGTCGGTCGTGCGTATGTTTGGGCCCTAAACTAACCTAAACAGTTATGTAGATTTATGTAGGGTAGCTCTGTTCGTTTATCTAGAACGGTTCCTGCCAGAGATGATATTGAAACACCTGTTCGTCATCCGTAACAAAATGATCGAACCTTGCGCCGAAATCATAAAATTTATTTTATTCTGTTTCTCGCAGTTGATGCAGGAAATTTTTATTTTGCATAACGTTCCGCAATCTAGTGATCATTAGACTGCGGATTATTTTGTGTAGGTGTACATAATTCAAAACAGCAAAAATATTTTTTATATTATTTTCGACCTACTAAATATAATAGGGAAGAAAATTAATTTCTATTTCACTCCAGTTTGTTGCAATTCAGGTAAGAAATTTTTATTTTGCATAAAGATCGCATAAAAGATTGCATAAAGTATAACTTCTTGGTTATTTTGCGTTAATAAGTCCGAACGGTGGCACAATGATAAAAGACAGGACGCAAAAGTCGAAGAACCCAGCGAGAGAAAAATTGGCGCGGGATGTTGCACGAGCGAGCATAACCGCCAGCGCGCGGTACACTTATCGCCGTGACAAAAGGTACGCGGTTAATCGGTTTTGCAGGATGAAAGCCGTGCGGAGAAAGAGTTAAAAACGCTTCGGTTCGACATTATGTTCCGCCGGTCCAATGGAATCCCGTTCAATTAGTTCAATTAACCGTTCGAGTGCGCGTAGATGAGAGACGAGTGCCACGTAAAAACGCGAAATCGGATTAAGCGTCGGTGAAAGGGTCATTAGCGGGAGTATTAAAAGTTAGCGATGGCTTTAGTTACCGGTGTTAGGACGCGCGTCGGAAAAAAGCCCGTGGAAATGGTTCGCAATTTCGAAACCGCGAGATTCGGGCCTGGAAATTCCCACCGCCGCGGAAATTCCCCGCTCAAACTTGCCCGGAAATGTTTCTAATTGGTTCTAATCATCTTATCGCGCGCCTACCTGCTCCAGGATCTACATATTTACACGCGTCTGCACCTGCGGGAACAGCTGACAATCGTGCTCCACAGAGACTTACCTGAAATTAGACAAACAATACGATTCAGTTAAAAATTCGCGGAACCAAATCCTATTATAAATTCAAAACATATTAAGAGTCGTTACGACATATGCTCTCGTTGCAATTATACGATTAAAGAAGAACGAAAAAAGAGGTTGTAGATACACCTACAAATAAGTAGAGAGGTGTCGAAATAATTGATTTTGAATTTTCAGAAAAGACTGGTTCTCCAAAACTTCAATATGAAATATGCACTTCTTTTGGAATTTTTGGAGATCTACAATTTTTTGGACACGAATGACATAATAAAATGAACGTGAATACTCTGAAAACAAACTTCAATGTAAAATCGGCGATTTTAGTCTTCCGGATATTTTTCAAAATCGACTCTGCACCCAAAAATTCTGAAATAATTCAGTGTCGTGCGAGCTGTTAGGTAGAATATTCATGAATTTTTTCGTAATTCTTTGTTGAGCAGAACGGAAGATATCGAGCATAATTCATTGAACCGTGTTCTCCCTATAACTACCCTTATGGTAGGGGTACCATCTTGAAACTTGTCACAGAGGGTTTTCTTTGGGAGCTCTATTACTTTTGACCATCATATCCAGCTATAAACTGTACGTAAGGACACGCTTTTTTATGAATGGACCAAACGACTTCAATTTTTCTGTAAGGCTAGAAGAATTAGTTGAGTAAAAGACAAGTTAGTTGAGTGAAAAACAATACTAAAAATTGATTTTTACAACTTTTTTAGTTGTGCCAATTACCAAAATTCGAAAGATGTGTCTGGTCAACTGGTATAAATTATATACGTTTCGAAAATTTCATTGAAATTAGTTAATTGCTTTGCGAATTATAAACGATCAAAAGTGGTAATTTCCAGTGTACCATAAAGTGGCAAGTTTTACCATTTTTCATCGTTTATAACTCGTGAACCAATTAACCAATTTCAATGAAATTTTCAGAGCGTATATCATTTATACCAGTTGACAAAACACATTTTTAAAAATTCTCGTTATCGGGCCAGCTAAAAAAGTTGTAAAATCAATTTTTAGTACTGTTTTACACAATTCATTTGCTAAACTAATTCTTCTAGCCTTACAGAGAAATCGTTTGGTCCATTCATATAAAAGTTATTCTGATTTAAAGTGTGGAATCAGTTATGCTCCTTACTGTACATATTCAAACATTTTTACGACACAAAGTCTTGGATGTATAAAGTCTCTCACAGATGATGAACATTTGTATACTAAGCTGTCCAGATTTCTGGGTAGCAAGAGGTCATAGTTGATGCGTCTCCAAGCGCTTCAGAAGACAGATGCAACACCTGTATAAACGAGCACGGGGAAGGGGAAGCAAGGGGAAGAAAATAAGATAGATGTTGCGCGATCCGCTAACTAAAGGTAATCAGTCTGTGTCTTTGATAGAATAATGAAGGTGCGCTATGGTAAAGAGATCGTTCCGAGAGCAAATACCGGGTGCAAAAGAGAGTACGCGACCCGGTCCGATCTTTGTGTGGCCCGCTACCTATGTAAACGCGTGTAAAAGCTTGTAAGCTCTTGAACAAGCAGCCGGAAACATGGACGCCTCTTAGAGGAAAATCCGACGATGATGTCGTTGCTAGATTCGTCTTTTGCTTGTCGCGGAAATTCGCTTTCGCCTTTCAGATTTCTCGCTTTCTTCGCTGACCTGGACAACAAGACATGTCACACGATTTCTGGTCGATTCGTAGCAATCACGTACATCGATTGCGTGAACCACTTATTTGAACTTCCGATACTCGGTGCTGCATTATAGAGGGTGTTCAAAACCACCCGTCCAGGGTTGTTAACTTCTCAGATAAGCATATTCGGTAAAACTGTTTAATGCGCGATGAAAACAATGGTTAAATTGGACGAATTACGCTTTGAATTGCTTCCCCACCCACCGTACTCTCCAGATTTGGCCCCCCCAGCGACTACTGGCTTTTTGGCTCGAATGAAAAAGTGATTGCCGAAACTGCGGCTTATTTTGAGAGCAAAGACAAATCGTTTTACATAAAGGGGGCATCGAAAAGTTAGAGGAGCGTTGTAATGAATGCATCACTCTTGGAGGAGAGTATGTTGATGAATAGAGTGGAATTTCTACAAAAAAAATTTGTTTTTCTTAGTTAGACCGGAGACTCAAACTCATTAGTCGAAAGAGATCCATTCGGATCCATTTTCAACGTT
>CM052300.1:7807471-7889403 GCA_028455765.1 Lasioglossum oenotherae | reverse complement strand
TCGGAATTGCAGAGAAAATGCTACAAGTTGTATTTTTCTTTTATGTGGACTTGTATGGATAATTGAGGAAACACGTTTAATCGCGTTTCAACGTTTTTACGAAGGAAATAGTTACTTCAAATAATCCCGGGAGTCGCCTGCTCTTCCAAGTACAACAATTTCTGAGTCACCGTGCACATAACGAATACATGTATCAGTATTATTAAAATAACCAGTCTCTTCCATTAGCTCTGCTGTGTTGCAGTCGATATGGAACGGTTTTATTTTGCGTCGTGTTTCGTTCGTTTGCCGAGACTCGTATTTTTACAATACAGCAAACCTGCGTCTCGTTTGCGTTTTACGACAGGAAGGAACGTTGTATTCATCGAGAGCTCGACGTCGCGTCGTAACAACACCGTGCGTTAGATTCTGCTTTTAGCGAGGGAATCGTCTATCGACTTGGCTCGGAACTGTTTGATCGCCTAGTTTGTGAGCTGATACGTTATCAGGCCACCGCCATCACAGCCACCGCCCCATCGAAATTAGATTTCGCGTGTCTCTGTGTTGACGTGATTACAACAGAAATTGGATGTAATATAGCATAATGACCGTGCGGTTAAACGCCGTGCAAGGCATTTACCGCTCTTGTCAGGTGGCTGGTGATTTAAATTAACTGTAACCGGTGTCGATGCGCCACGGCATTCTCGTCATTTCATAATTGCAGTTCCTTGTGTACAGCCAAATTTCGTGAACGAAAATCTTGTCTGCTTTATGCTCACTCGATTCCACTGCCGTCCCTTTCCCAACCAGAGCGCGGGAAGGAATGCTCTCATTTCCAGGATTGCAAGGGTGCGTGATACGTCTTCGCGTTTCTCGATAATGCAAAAATGGGCTTTTTCAGTAGTGTCGAAAGTGCTAGATGAAAAATTGATATAGGCCGCGATCGCCCTGAAAAGTCCTATTTTTACGTTTACGAGGAATAATTTGCATTAATCGAAAACATAAACCTGCGACAGAATAATATACAGGATGAAGGAGCCCACCTAAATATCTCCAAAGGAGATATAATATAAATATAAACTCCAAAGGAGTTTTAATGCCACAAAAAATACATTTTTGGCATAATTTCAATGGTATCGAAGGAGGAATATCATAGGTGAACAATTTCTTTCTGTTCGGTTATTTTGTCATAGGTTGTTCAAGGTCATCGTTATTTTTTATCGGGAAAATGTATGTACACATAATATTTTAATGATGTGTTCTAATAGTCATTCAGAAAAAATAAACAAACAATTTTGTAAGTACTCCGCGTTTTTTAACCTGAGATGTACTAAGCTAGTGGGGAGTTTTGAAAATCCAGTAATTAGTTTAGCAACACTGACAGCTAGTGGAAACATGTCTGCAAAAGAACTGCATTTACGATATTGCGAACTTTACGAGTTTCAAGGGAATTACACAATGTAGCTACTCGAAATTTGCGGCGCTTTTCCGGGAAGGGTAGTACATTTCCCCTTTCATCTATCCAGTAATTTAAAGCTGGAGTTCTGGACCTCGAAAATAAAAGAATTTATCTTGGCAACATGGCATTAATTTTATGTGGACAGCGCTTGTATGTAGGAAATAGAATAAATATGAATATAATTATTTAGGATAATACATGTCTAATTTGTCAAGAGATTCGAATGTTATAATTTAATGTAAAGTGTAATTATATATAGTAATGTCTAATACTTTAAAGTTTTTTGAACTTGTATAAGAATGGTACCTACATACTGAATACGATTTAATTTTCATACTAAATTAATTCAATTATATACTGAATATAATAATCAAAACCTCTTTATACCTGAATATAATAATTGAATCCATCATACTTCTTATTTCCATTTCCTTGCGCACAAATTCATTTCCAATACGCCACAGGTAATTTTCGCGCGTTCGCACTTTCAGTTCTTTCTCTTGTCTGACAACTTGATTAATCGGAACCAGAACTCAATCTAAAGATGAAGATTAAGTGTTCTGTACATTCAGACTGGTTTCCTAACGAGACTCATTTGTCATAGAGTTGATTGTTTCAGATTGTACTCGTCACTGTTGTTCAAATGACCGATATTATTCTTTCATTAACTGGGAATACAAGATATGTATTTCTCAGTTACTATTTTACCACGCTTATATTAACTTGCCGAATTGTCGTTGTCGTTGTTGTATGCGTCAAATCTTGAAATCGAATTTTAAACTACTCTCCCGATGAGCTAGAGACTTGAAACTTTAAACATAGCTCAGAACTAGATAACAACGCAATATTAAAAAACAAATTTTAAAAATAATTGTGCGTCTACGAGAAAAAAATTTTAATAACCGTTACACCTCGCCGCGTTACGCTCGGTAGTACGTGATCGCCTTCAGCGATCCCCACTCCGCGCGCCAGCGCTCCCTACTCCACTACGCGTTCCCACTCCGACTTATCCCCACTCCACTGACCCATTTCGCAGCGAAGGAGCTGAGTGTGGTTGTGGTGTTCCGTTCATTCAGTTCCATTTCGGACAATTTCGGACTCCATCAAGAGACGTCGTCTCTCGGAGTCATCCCCTTATTCTATCTCGCGTATTTCCATATCTTGCGTTTCTACAGGTTCCGTTGCAAAAATGTTATCCGCGGCTTTGTTTAGGAGTTATTAATGACAAACACTGACCAATCAGAGCGCGAACTAAACGCGAGTTGGCGCAGTCGGCCGGAGCGTCAACTGTCTATTGGCCGACTGTGCCGACTCGCGTCTAGGTCGCGCTCTGATTGGTCCGTGCTTTTCGTTAATAACTCCTAAACAAAACAGCGGTTAACATTTTTGCAAAGGAAAATGTTGCTTCAAATGATCTCAGGAACCTCCCATTTCTGGCTGTTGAAGGAATTTTGGGACACCCTGTATATCTTACTATTTCATACCAGTATTGCTATATCGAGCGTTCCATTTAAAAGAGACTAAAAAGACTAAGAAAGACTAAAAAAATATATAGAAAAAAACTTTTTAAAAACCATGCTTATATTAAAATGCACTGAAAAGGAGAAAATAATTTTTTTGGAGATTAGTGACTATAAATAAAAGCGTGGAGAGCTCACGGAGATTACGTCAATATAGTTTAGCGCACCACGCTTTTATTTTTATAGTCAATAATGTCATGATTTTATTTAAATTTATAGTAAATTTTCCTATCTATTCCGACACTAATCTTATAACAGAAGAAATTTTGAACTAATTGCTGAAAATTTTGGGGAAAAATATTATTAATCATTTAACATGGATTCGGTATTTCATGGAGAACCAGGAAAAAAATTATTTGCTCCTTTTTAGTGCATTTTAATATAAGCGTGGTTTTTAAAAAGTTCTTTTTTTATATATTTTTTAAAATTAGCTACGTAAAACTCGATTTCGTTCGTCTCAGGTCCGGAGGTTAAACGACAATTTTGAAAATATTCCGGGTGACGAAAACAACGGTCGATCGTAGAATCAAGATGACCGTTAATTGCGTCTAATACCGATTGCTTGTTGAAACAAGGTTTGATCTGCGTCTCGTAAGTCATCATGCGCCATCATTGAATAGAGTGTCGTCAATTGGCTGGATCGATCGGCCTCGAACCCTCGGCTCCTGACGTTTGGGCGCCAGTCGGCTACTGGAATTGCCAATTTACTTGAACACGTGATTCCTCATTTTCCAGACCTCATCCCCTCCCCTCGGCCCTTCTTCGTCCCTTCAAAACTCGGCTTTGTACAGCGATATTACGAGTTATAAATTCCGAATGTCTTCCATTGATTTTAAATCGGAAGCAGGCCAATCAGAGGGTCGACAAGGGCTCTTGTCTCTCATATGTCATAACTGCGCCGGGCCTACGCTCAACTTCCGAAGATTATTAATCCCTGAAGAGACGGAGGGAGAGAACGGAAGGAGAAGAGAGTAACAGAGAGCGGAAGAGGTAAAAAAAGGGCGGTTGATATGAGCGCTAACGATTACATGTTCCGATACTTCCAACCGATCGATACTTCCGGCAGACGTTTTTCAGAACGTTATCGAGCATATTACCCCGCATTTTTTAGTTGCGCACACTTCCGCCAATGGAACGCAGCTTCCCATCGTAACATAAATAAACGTTTCATATGGAGTGACTGTAGAAAGTATTCGGACGCCCTTTGAAACAGAATCACTTTTTTATAATTGTACCAAACGACCTGATTTTTTATAATTAGTCAGAAGCATTGGTTTACGGAACGACATGCAAAAAAGGTTTTCCAGAGATTATAATTCACAAGGTTAATATCTGATGCCACTACTTAAGCAATTTTGCAAATTAGCATAAAATTTTCAACGTTTCGGTCAACTATTATCAGACTATTTTCAAGAAAAATTTTCATATAATTGCGCCTGTAGAAATGATTAAATTAATATAAAGTGTAATTTATGTTGCGTTCCGCACTATAAAAACCAAATGTTCTAAGAAAAAACAAACTTACTGGCTAAGTGGACAAATTATTTTAAACTCTTTACAACTTTATAACACGTGTTGATTCCATGCAAAAGGTATTCACAAGGTTACATGCAAAAGTAAAATAGTCATTTTGTAAAACTTTTTTATATGGGCCCTTAAAGAAAATTTAAAATATATGTTTTCCAGATGTATGTTAGTTATACACATACTGAACATTTCATCGAAATCGGTTGACGCGGGAAGAAACGACACGCATCGAAGGATGTTCGAAAACCTATGACTGTTGTTACATAATTTTGCTACGCGGCAGTTTATGCACACAAGACTGTAAATTCAAGTGTCAAGATATGTAGTCTGTTAGCAGAAGGAACACGGCGGAGACGTCGCGTCGCGTCGGTTGTTGAAAAGGCGCATTTGCGGTAACGTATATTATGGGAATTGCAGCGAGGAACTAACGCTGCAGAAGCGAAGGGAAATTTATGCTGTGTGTTTGGCGAGGATGTTGCCGCGAGAAGAATATGTTTGCGAAAGCTTGCGAACTTCAGAGAGGAAGATTTCCGTTTAGGCAAGGCGAGTTCTGTTCGAACGGTAGTGCAAAGTCGACGATCGTGTTGTCGTGACAATTTTGAAAGAAGATTCATTACGTTCGAGATTGACGGCGGAAGTGTTGAACACAGTTGGATGAACAATTTTGTATCATATTTAGCAACTAAATAAACGAGTACATATATCTTATAGCTTATATTTATAGGGATCAAAGTATACTAGATTGCGTTGGGGTATTCTAGCATATTGTGATATATTTTGGTGTTTTCTGGTATATTGTGGTTAGTCCACATTTTTGCTTATGTTAATGCTTTTACAAAATTAATGACAAAATGAAGTACTATATGTCGGTGTAGTATAACTGTCTCTCGCGTAGTATAAATGTACGAATATCTGCGGCCTGTTAAATATTGTTTATGCAGGTGTCCCAAAAATTTCGGAGAACCTTGCAACGAGTGGTTTCTTAGGTGAATTTGAACAATATAAATTGTACAAACAATATATTTTTAACATGGCCGCGTTTTTATTCAAACTTTACAGACACGTGCATCAAGCCAAGCTCTAATTGGTATGTGTTTTTCGGTTAATAACTCCTGAACAAAGCCTCGGAGAACGAAAAAGTTTCTCGACATGACCTCAGGATATTTACCCCCTTCAAGGAAATACGACATTATTGGGACACCCTGCATTTCTCTTAAGAGAAACGAGAAATAAGATTTTAAAAAATGAAATGTTTGTTGTGAATGAATGTTTAAACGTTTACAAGTTGCAGATTAATCCAGCAGAGAACATAAGAGAATAATAATCGTCACAATTACAAGTCTATATTTACTTAAAATTATCACCGAGCTATTCCATGGCGCAGCAACTTCGTCGAAGTAACTTCTCTTCTCCTTAATCACGACTTTGCCATGGAAATCTAATTATCCGATGAAGAGCCGAAGTCTTACGGTTTTAACGGTGCCGTGAAATAATTTCGAACGCTGAATTAGCATAATCCGTAAAACCGCAGGAGGTGTACCAGTAAGATGGAACAGGGATAAAACATTATTGTTTGATGGAATGAAGGAGAGTTAAGACAATACAATAGGAAAAACCATTAATAAAACTGATGAAGGCAGTGAGGACAGCGAACTGCGAAATTTCTTAATCGACTTCTGTCATGAAATATTCGCTTTCTCTGTTTTACTTCTGCATAAACTCGCACTAGTTGAAAAAGTTTGTTGAACGATGAAAAATTTTCCTCTATGTACAATTTGTACATAGTCTCTTCTGCAAAATTATTTCCAGCAATTACCAGATTCGTCCTGGTGACACTGTATTATTATTCGCATTTAATATACGCCAAAATAATTCGTTCAACAATCATTCACAATTAGAGTGTAGTATTTCAAACATTTCACGTGAAGTGATCACTAGAATCCGTATTTTATGCAATTATGAGACAAACGCTAGAGTCGCCAGATTAAGACTTGTGTCCTCGCTCTACCACCCCTTCCACGACGCTATTCCCCCACCCTTCCGTCACGTGACGCGACTAATCCGGTACTGGCAGAGAGAAAGTAACTTTTAGTACCATGGTACACCACGATTCTGGCATCGCTGTCTGGCGACACTGTCGCGAGAAGTATCGGCGCATTCCGACCAATATAATGCCATTAAAATCTATTACGACCACGGACAACGCCGGCTGGACGTGGTTGAACGGACTTGAGCGATAACCAATCGGTGACGAGCGCGCGCGTACACGTTAATAAGAATTTAATTGCCCTGTATATATCCAAGGCTGAAGCGTCCCCGTTTGCTGGTCGACCGATACAAATTAGGTTACGACCTTATTGAAAAGGATCTGGTGGCGGCGGCGCGACGGCTGCGAGAAGAAACAGCTACGGCAACGGACACATCCAAGTTTCTTCTTTATGCTACGGTGCTGCTCCAGAGTCTTGGTTGCTTCGTAGCTTTTTCCGTTCTGTTATATACGATGCAGCACGGTTTTTCGGTTTCCGTTCACTTTCGCACGACGAGCTTCGCTTTCTTGTCGCGAAACACATTACCTACGGAACAGCTTCTTACTCGCCGCCCAACAAAATGTTCGAACCAGCATTGTATACCAAACTCGAGAACTGAAAAATAGGAGCGTCGTTTTTGCTCGTCAATTTTTGCGACTGCCGGGATTTACCGTGCAATGTCGCGCCATTGCGAAGGTGGCAGAACTAGGGTTGCCAGATATTCTTTATTTGAACTTGATCTCCTATATTATATTTGATTTTTCAAAAATCTTTGTTTGAATAGAGAAGTTTAAAATGTGCTGTGTACCTCTTTTACTTGAACTCATATATTTTCAGGCTGTCTCATATATACATAATTGCAGTTTTCACTACTGCTTCTATATTTGGATAAAACATTTCTGGCAATTCTAGACAGAACTCGAGATAGTAAAGGTCAGACAGCGGATCTTTATGCAAATTCTAGTTCTCGTGCGTTGTTTAATAAAAATCTTTCGACGATCTAGAAACATGTTGTCAAGGTCACCATTCGGAACAACATTCCCCTGTAAGGTTCCTGCCGGTAGGCTTTAGTCTACGAGATAATTGCAGAACACACTTTACTTGCAAATATTTCGAAAGTTACCAGGAAGTACAACATTTTTGGGACAAAATAATATAATCTAAATGATAATACAATATATAAAAGTTAGTAATACAGATTAGTAATACAAATAAGTGAAGAATTGCTTGAACTTGGTTCTGAGGGAACATTTCTTCCAAATCTCTTTCACGTGAAAGATTTGTTGTCCGACAATTGAGGTGAACAATTTCTACAAGATCAGTGTCAAATGGGTGAATTTTATAAATCATAGAATCAAACTAGCTTTACGACATAGGGTTAACAAAAGTACAAAAATTGTTTCTGGCAAGACCTTTCCTCCACTTGATCATAGAAATATCTCTATACGATTAGAATGGAGTCGATGGGACAACGCTCGCACTTCCCGAAATTACAAAACATCTGAAGTTGTTCACCACAATAAAAATAAGTAACTAGAAAATCACCAGCGAAGTTTTTTTCGACCTGTCTCCCAAAACAGCGGGATTCAAAGATCCTAGAGCAGTGGTTCTTAAACTTATGTAGTTCGAAGTCCCCTCTTGAACAACATTTTCTTGCGGACCCCATCCTAACCCTAGGAATTTTACGGCATTTCTACATAGAATAATTAAATTTTTACTAATTATTGTTTAGTTATGCGAATAAATAGTTAAGTACCAGCAAATACAAAAAGTCTTGACCATGTTGGATTTGAATAAAAGCGAAACACAGTTTAAGAACTTCTGTCCTAGATGAATGTGTCCTTATGTCGATCGTAGATTGTTGCTAGGAACGTTTTTTTTTTATGATTTCAGCGCACTCAGTGCCTCTGTCCTAGAGTATAGAAAATATTTCGTACGAGATCAGGATCGAATAAGTTGTTCGCGGATGACTCTTACTGGTGATTTGTTGAGGCAACGTGGCGCGAGATTGCGTGGCCGGCCGGTTACAATTGCGCTCCTGGGTACAATGCGCAGAGATTACAATTGAAATCCCTCGTTGCAACGTCATGTCAGTCCGCGAGCAGAAATAAACTTTCTGGTACACGAAATCACGACGCTCTTCCGTGCACTTTGGTCTGAATGCGTCTTCAGCGATTCCGGGCCGTTAACTGGACATCAATTTCGCCCGTTACGCTTTTCTTCCATGGCGAAGAGATACGGTCGATAAAACGGTCGCGTTGGCTCACTCAAAAAGGTTGTGATGACCCCGAGGGCCTGGCATACAGGCAAGCATCCCACCCAGGTTGAGTGAGTCCACGAGACCGCCATACTCAACTTGACTCCTTCGGTATCCTCTTCACGTTCCAATTCACCGCGCACGCTTCTCCCACGTCACCTGTCCTCCGATTTGCCGACCTCCGACACATGCGGTTTGCTCCCAAACACCGCCGACGATCTTTCTAATCTCCCGGAAAATTAGGTATCGTCTTATCTTAACGATTATTCGCGGTTACAACAAGGATCTTGGTTATCTACGACCTCTGATTGCTCGGCGCGCAGCGAGTTGTTTCGCTCGCAAAGTCGGAAAAATCTTGCGCGAGTCGTAAAATGTTTGCTGTCCGACGTAATTAAATGTATTATAATTACTAGACTGCGAATCTGTATGCATTCGTGAAGAAATTTTTTGGGTAAAATATAAAACAGTAAGCGATTAGAAAAATTTAAGAATATCGTAATGTTGTTTTTGACGTATCAAAGTCATTAAGGATGTTCTGGAGGTACAATGGGAGACAAAAGTACAAGAAATTCGAAATCCATCAATACATGGCAATGAAAGCCATTCATGAGTATATTCTGTATTAAACTTTTGCGAATACTATACCCTCTGTAGCTATATTCAGTGGTCTACGCTCGTCTCGTTTCCATGCTAGTGAGAGACAACACGATAAATTTGACGTTTTCTAACAGTTTATAATTTTTTTTGCTCTGTAACTGTTTAGTGAATCCTAATAAATTTTGAACATGATTAATTACATAATTTTTACTACATATAAAAAAACTGGAGTTTCTAGTTGCGTTTTTTCAAGGCTTAAATAGGGTTTGAAGTGGAATTTTATGAATTCTCCATAAGAAGACATGTTAAAATGTGTAAACTTTAAGTTGCTAATAATATTTAAACGGTGCAGTGAATCGAACCCAAACTTTGGTGATTACATGAATTTAATAAGATTTATATCTTGTCAAATTTTCAAAAATTTTGTTGCGTTTTTATATACCTCCAGAACATCCTTAAGGGATGAAATCAATTTTTATGTTGCTCCTGCTTCCCACAATCGATGCAGAATATTGTTATTTTGCGTACAGATCCGCAGTCTAGTAATCATACATTCGATAAAGGTGTTCAATGGCCACCTTCTTTTGAATTTTTGTGACGCATCTATTGTTTCGTATTTCGCTTGTTAATTTCTGCGATAAATTGGTCGAATGCATAGTGTATTAGCAGCATGTATGCAATTAGGGGAATGTACACAGCTTAAATAACTAATAGAGTATTGTGACAGACACGTTGTTCTCTTATTTCAGCGAAAAGAAAGTGAGCTTGTTTGCTCGCCGCGAAACGGGACGATGTATATCAACTCTTTGTTTGGGTTTGGTAACATTGTTCGGCAAACAACGTGGCTTTTGTACGACTCGTGTACAAAGCCATTGAGATTTCTACGCCGCCTCGCCGAAATTATGCGCCGCCTCTCCCGCGAGTTGCAGTTCCTCCGCAGCTTCTCGACTTTCTCGCTTTGCCGGGGCTTCCGACTTCAATGCTAATTAGATGTTCCTTCTTTCACCGAGCAACGTTCCAAGTCCTTTCGGTAATTAGAGGCCTAAGGAAGTGTTGGAATATTTAACTCGAATCGAAAGTCCTGTGTAACGTTTCACGCTGATAAGACAAGTCGCGATACTACGAGCTACGCGAACATAATCCTCCGACTAAAAAAATGCGAAACCTGACAAAATTCCTTGCATAAACTGTTCATCATCCATTTTATTCACTTGTTCATTTGCATCTTCTTCTGATATTATTGTACACCTAACTTTCCTTCTTGATATGGGTCGGAAATCCTCATCACTTTGTCGTACGATCATCCAGAAAGAGTTACTTCACGTGACCTTGTTGGAACACCCTGTAGAATGATTTTTTACTAGCATCTCGGCAACGCTGAGTGGATCTGTTCGAGCGAGAAATGTCGTTTACGGTCTTATCTCTGAGCAGACTAGGTTTCACGAGTCTGAGATAAGCCAGTCGCTTATGGCAACGTGTTTAATTGCTCAGGTTTCTTTTCGGTCAACAGACGTCTTGAAAAATGTCTGGTGGTCGTCATTCATTGTCGAGTCTCTTACACTTGGCGTGGTAGCTTGGGTGATGGAGCAACCCCTAAGGTTGCCTCTTAATAATTTATCAAATGTAACTAGAAATTTTTTAACACTTCTAATTAATTGTTTTTTTTTACCTCATGAGTGTACCGATAAAACAAAACATACAGAGTGGAGATTCTAAAGCGTTCAGGAAATTAAGGCACCAGTAAAAATGGCCACACCATAATTCAAAATTCAGTGTCAATATGATTAAATTCGTCTGTGTTCTAGAAATTGTGAGAAGCTCAACTGTTACATGAGAAAACTGGTTAAATTCCATGTGCACGATGTAAAAAAGATTACATAGAATAAAAATGTTCTGGGTCGAAAGAAATGATTTCGGGTTTAGAATTAAAATTGCTTCGAGTGCAAAGGGTTAATTTGTTTTTTTTAATATTGCCTTGTCATCCAGTCCGGAGCTATGTTTAATGTTTCAAGTCTCTCTAGCTCACCGTGAAGTGATTTAAAATTCGATTACAAGATTTGACGCATCCAATGACGACAACAACGACAACTCGGCAAGCTAATATAAGCGTGGTAAAAAGACAATACTGGTGCGTTATTCTGCACACCTTTAACTACGTGGGACAGCAAAAATTGTAGGACAATACGCAAAATTGAAGAATCACTGTGGAGCGATCGAATGCGTCAGTTTGGTCCACTTAGGAGGATCATTCCGGGTAGTGTGTGCCGCAGAGATTCGAGTTAAGAATCGAGGTACTGGTAGAGAACGTCCGCAAAATGGTCATTGAAGGTCCCAGCGATGCGGACGGCACAATAAGACGAGCCAAATTCGCACGAACGACTGAATACCGGCACGTTTCGACTGCTTATTCATCCGCTGGACCGCCGCGCCAGGCTCTCCCTGGAGAGGCTATCGTACGGATCGAAAAGCGTTTTCGAGGGACCACCACCAGCCAACCTAGCCGGTCTACTTGGCACTTAACGTGCGAACGCCTGCCATACAAACCGCACGGACAGACACTCCGTTGTAATTTCCGGCAATGCGACGGGGATGGTGATGCAGCGGGTGGTGGGGTGGTTTGGTTGCCGGATTGATGCAACTGAATTTCGTTGACTGTTCCGCGGGAAGAGCATGACGTACGGCAAGGTGTACGGGAGCTGGAAGTAAGGAGATTATCGAACTGCGAATCCCCCCGGGAAGAACATAATCGAAAGCTGACAGAAGACGATGGAACGAAATGAAGAGCCGGAGACAATGACGCCCCGGAGTAGTTGGATTATAGAAACAGGGAGATGAGATTTCCCGGGGATGCCCGCTAAGAGGAACTGATTGCCTATGGTTCTTTACGGGAGAATGTAATCGAGAAAATTAATTGGGAGCAGCTTAAACTTTCATTCAGAGCTCCTTCTTTCGAATTACAGATTCCCGATTGCAGCGTGTCGTCATCTACACCCTCGTCACGAACTTTTACCTCCAAGGTCATGATATTTCATTTTTATGTGTGTCCCTTTTAACCCGGCGTTAGTTAGGTGGGGTCTCACAGACCCCAGAGATTTTAGAGTGATCGTAACATTGTAACAACGCCTGACAGTTGTTAAGTATTTTCGAATAATAAAAATTTAATTTCGCGGATCTGCGTTTTTACTCTGATAAATTACAAGCCTCTCAAGCAATACCTAATCTTATATTTATGAAAAAGGTATTTATTTCTATGATACAATATATTATTTCGGGGGGTCTGTGAGACCCCACCTTACCACTTACGAGACATTTTCCCACCTTACCAACGCCGGGTTAAATATTTTTTCAAAGTTACTTCCGAGGTGATGACTAGAATGCGGAGCTTTATACTAAATAAAAAATTTCTTTGTCAATTATAAGACACCGATACAATATAAAAATTTCTTTCTATTTTTAACAATTATAACCAATTGAGAATAACATATGGGCGTTCTTAGATTGTCTTAATATTTTCACTGTTTCAAATTACATCCAGCCATTTTGGTTAGAAATGCATAAAATTCGCAGTCTGGTTCTATGTCCGGTTTTTAAATGATTTTTCAAAGTCACCTTCAAGGTGATGACAATTGTTCGTTTTTTTTATGAAACCTGTTTAAATAATTTTTCGAAGTTGCCCAGAATATTTTTTACCTGAAATGCTACTTTTCTGCCCATTGTAGTAGACGAATTCGACGAGCTCAACAACATACATTCTTTCAATCTAACGGAAGGATACAGCGAGAAAAACATTTTTATGTAACTTTGTACAGACTGGTCGACATACGATATCTGGGTAATATTACTGCTTCGTCGACTTGGTCGACTTCGTCGAGTTATTCCACGGTCACTCTACCTCTCTATTGATAGCTGACATTCGTAAGCACTATTCGTTACCGTTTGGCGTTCGGAGAATACGCAAGATGCGAGCATAACACGAGAAAATGCATGGTTGCTACAACGGGACGAGATTGTACAGCCAATTAGATCGTTCTAGGTAAATGTTATCATATGCCGGAGCACTGCGAATATTATCGCATGCAGGGACAAGGTTCAGTTTGTAGACTATATTACCAAATCTGATTATTGTTACTAGCTTGACAATGTTTATGTCAGCAGAAATAATTAATAAAACTTTTACCAACATACCTCTGACATTCTTCTGATCAAAATGAGATAGTTGGACATGACGGAATTCGGAACTTATACAGTAAGGAGCATAACTGATTCCACACACTTTAAATCAGAACAACTTTTTTATGAATGGACCAAACGACAAGTGGAGGGGGTAGGCACTGAACAGCCATTGCGTACCCGATCGCGAACAGTAAACGCGACTTTACTGTACATTGATTAGTTCGGATAATCGAGGTTCTACTATTTCGCCAATTAAATAGGTAAATTAGAACCAAACTTTGTCGTGTTTGGTGTCATTTTAATCAGAAAACTGTCGCGGATGTGTTGGTGACAGATTCATAAAATAAAATAATTGAAAATAAACAAGCTAAAGGAAACTAGAGGTCAACGAATCTACATTTATTCGTAATCGATTGGAGGTAGAAAATTTTCCGTTTGAATTTTCGAACGAAGACTGACAGTTCCGGCTAATGGACGCGACGAAGAGATGTCGAACCGGAATAGTATCAATTTCTCTCAGTCAGGAAGTAAAATATATTATAGACGAACGAGGTCGTCGCCGAATGGCTCAGGGAAATGCGGGGCCGGCGAAAAAGAGGACAAGAGCCGCCGAGGAAAAGGGTCAACGCGTATTTGTCCACGTTTTGCCCGGAGATAACAAGACTTGCGAGAGTCCAATAGAAGCCGCGAAAGGACGTTTCGTTTGAAACGCCTCTTTAAAAGACACACTTGAAACGGATTATAGGGGTCGGCCGACTCGCTTTTCCTTCGAACTTACAAAGGAATATTTAATCGCGGAATTATTTTACCTCCAACGTTGCAAAGGCAATCATTTTAGGACGACTTACGCGGACTTTTTCGGCGCGTGTTCGGCTTGGACGATTTAATCACCTTCTGCAGCAATCTTAATGTTTAACGTGGCCCAGCAGTTTCTCGTTCTTAGAGTCAAGCTGCTCCCGACTGATGCATTAACTCTCGCGAAGCAGACACTTTTCGGAATTTTATAGTACCGCGCAACTTTGAAGTCACGTGCTCTGATGTACTAACAGGAGGGCGCACAGTGGGCGTCCTAAAGAATGTTGTATTGCCTGGAAAAGGATGACTCCCGAGGTCATTTGAAGTAACTTTCCTCCGCGGCTTCGTTAAGGAGTTATCAGTGAAGAACTCGGACGCGGAAGAAGTGTAGCTGCGCTCTCTGATTGGTCCGCATTTGTTGGTAATAACTACTCAACAAAATTGTGTTTGCTGAAAACATTGTCTTCAATCGGCTATAACTTTTTATCCGTTCACGCTATCATAATACTTGCTGCAGCGAAAATGTAGCAGGCAACTATACCTCTCCAACGGTATACATGTTTTAACGTAATTCTCATCCTGTGAAATTTTACAGCCGGACAAACAAAACGTGCTCTAACCTGTACGACACTCCCTTAATAATTTAAAAGTCAAGGTAACCTAGATTTCAAAAAATTTTCTATCTATCATTGGACAGCTGCACTCCTGAAAAGAATTAAGGGAATTAAGGGAAAAATTGCTACTAGTTTACATGACCATAACTCGGAAAAACAAAAGAAGTGCCTTGAAGAGAAAGAAACGCTCTTTCTATTCCTTTTTTACACAAGATTCTACGATAATTTTTTCGCTTTCTGGAGCCGGTTAAAGTTAAAAAGCCAATGTTCACTTCAATGTTGAATAACTCGAATAAGAAAAATCGCACAATAATCAACAACCACACGTTTTATACAGGAAAGATAGTCCTTTCAAACAGTGATGGTACGTAAGGCGCTTTTTTCGCGCATGCGCGACGATTCTAACCTCAGGCGGCTTCAGTCAAGTACGAAGATCAGGCACCTTGGCCGCCCCGCTAATTTTTGGCCCCTGCCGTAGGGCAGCGCCAGTCCAGAATTGAAAATTTAGTGTTGACGGAAAGAAGAAGATTGAAGCTTCAAAATGAGTTTAAATTCAATTCTGTACAATTGTATTTTTACAAAATTACCACAGGTTAAATACTGACAAGTTTTCCAAAATTGGAAATTTAGTGTTCTCGGAAAGAAGAAGATTGAAGCTTCAAAATGAGTTTAAATTCAATTATGTACGATTGATTTTTTATAAAATTACCACATGTTAAATATTGACAAGTTTTCCAGAATTGGAAATTTAGTGTTCACGGAAAGAAGAAGATTGAAGCTTCAAAATGAGTTTAAATTCAATTCTGTACGATTGTATTTTTACAAAATTACCACAGGTTAAATACTGACAAGTTTTCCAGAATTGGAAATTTAGTGTTCTCGAAAAGAAAAAGATTGAATCATCAAAATAAGTTTAAATTCAATTCTGTACGATTGTATTTTTACAAAATTACCACAGACGTTAAATACTGACAAGTTTTCCAGGCGCTAATGCCGCCACAGTTCCCCACAAACTTCGGACGTAGATACGTTCCTGACGAAACTCGCGCATGCGCGAAAAAAGCGCCTTACGTACCATCATTGCTTTCAAATGATATGAACGCGATTTATCAAAAAAATTCGTTTTTCCCCGTGCGATGTTACAAAGTTGCACAAAAGATTTTGTTAACCGCCAATGTAGTCTTTATCTCGCTAGAACTTTATAAAAAACCAACATAGCAACAATTTGAAACAGAGCATCCGAAACTAGAGGTTTCACGCTTTCCAACCATTGTTTAACGATATCGACACAGCAATTTTCGGGTTCGCAGAGGTGATCCCTTAATTCTTTTCAGGAGTGTAGTTATTCGAGCTGGCCCACTGTGCACTGTCCCCGAAGGTATAAGTTCGACCGAACTATTCACCGCGAGATCACCGTGACGTGGGAGCAGACTAATTAAGAACTGAAGAAACTGAAGTCGATAGTAGCTTATGGTTTTGAGCGAAACACCTGGCTACGCTTCGTTTTAATCAGCTTGTACGCGAGATTCCAGAACCAATTAATTTGTCCGAGCGCGACCGATTGTAATTGATTACGGGCGCAACGCGCGAAACGTCCAGCGCTTCTATTTTCCTCGATATCCGGTATTACCTCGGCACGCGGCGAATCTCTCTCGTTGTTATTCACAGACGGGAACCACTTGTCTCTCAGCGAGGCACACGGTTAATATAGTGCGTCATGCCACGGAACAATCAGCGTCAGGAACGCACGCGAGAGGCGTCGCGCGTCGTCGTCGTCAGCGTCGGTGTTGCGCGAAAAATAATGCTCGACTCTCGTCGTCGTCGTGGGGCCTCCGACGACACTTTTCCCCATTAACGGCCACCGCGGCGATACAGATCCCCGAAACTGACGGGTTTCCACGTGCGCGATCGTTACAAAAGCCCCGCAAGTCTGTCTGTCCCCTCCCCCCCCTCTCTCTCTCTCTCTCTCTTCCGACGAGGTGTCGACTTTCATTGGCAAGGGTGTTTCCTCCTCCGGCACGATTTCAACGCCCTCTACTCAGGGGCCCCAGACTGAAAGGGTACTCTCCGCCGGGGTGTCTCCCTTCGAGTACTGAAAGTGCTCCTCGTTGATCACGAAATGCAACACCGCCGCTGCACCCGGACACGACGCCGCGACGCTACACGACCAAGGAAAAGAAGAGGGTCTAAGGAAAGGAGACTCCTGTGTAGAACCCTTAGAAATGTCCGGAGAACACGCCCCGGAGACGGGGGACCCCGGCGCGCGGTGCTACGGATTTAAAAATTCTGCGACGTTCTCGCGAAACGGTCGAAGCAGCGCGTTATCGATATCGGCATGACATGTTCGCATATCCTTAAATCTGAAAAAATGCGTTTAAATGGCACCGTTTGTTTTCATTCGACAGTGTATTATGCTGTGACTAGACCGCGGATTTTATGCATTTATGAGAAACATGGCTACGCACAATTCAAAGCAGTGGTCATGTTAAAAAGATTTAAGGACAAGGTGTAAGTCTCAATTTAATAAGATGATTAAACGATGAAACAATTTTTTATTTGGCACCCGTGCCTTGCAAACGATGTAAACATCCGCAGTCTAACTATGACCTTGAACTCGAAGATTTTGTGCAAACGTAATTTTAATGAAACATTATTTCTACGTTGTATACGACACCCCAATTGATAGAGTGTTCGAGAACTTCGTGATCGCATAACAACTGCATGTAATAACTAGACTGCGGAACTGTATGCAAAATAAAAAATGTTCGCATTGATTGTAAGACACAGGTGTCAAATATAGAAATTTCATTCTTCTTTTAATCATCTTATTAGGGTGAAACTAATACACTGGTGGCCTTAAATCTTTTTAATATCTCCACTGTTTTAAATTGTACGTTCCCATTTTTGCCGTAAATGCATAAAATCCGCAGTCTAGTAATAACATAGAAAGTGCGCAGCTTATATTATTAGTAGACTGCGGATTTTATGCATTTATGACGAAAATGGACATGTACAATTTAAAGCATTGGACGAATCAGGAAGATTTAAGGACATCAGTGTATTAATTTCAGCTCAAGAAGACAATTAAAAGAAGAAAAGAATCTCCATTTGGCCTCCTGTGTCTTACAATCAATGCAAAGACTTCTTATTTTGCATAATATTATAACATTATCACATTATTATAACGGCAATAATTTTTGCATGAAAATTACGTTTGTGTTTTCGAGTTTGAATGCAGGAATTCTTCTTCGTCTTGCGTTCTTGCACATATTCGTGTTCCAAGAATGTAATCCGAAAGGTATCGTAGATGAACTTAAAAAAATTGGCAATATGTACCGAAGCTCTCGAGGCTGTTCCCCATATACCTTGTAATGGTACGCGAAACTTTTATTCTCGCCCAATTTCAGCCTAAAGCACTTGTATATTCCGCCCAGTCTCCTCTACCACTCTGATCAACTATTGTAGCCAGTTTTCTTTGGATTTAATCCTCTTTTCTAGCGCCCAACATTGTTTAATAAATGAAATTTTAATTCCTAATTTGCAGTAACAATTTCTTAAAAATAATATTGTTCTGTTCTTGACCTTGAATATCAAAGGTCAATAATTTTTTTGATTGCATCGTGTTCTATTCGACACTATGATAGTCGCGACGTATTATTTATACATACTCTTTGCACAAATAACCAGTTGCCCACAGAAAGATTGAATAATTTGTCGATCCACCAACGAATCAACGTATAAAAATTGAAATTATGATCGCAAATCAATGAGAAAACTTAAAATTTGCAGCATTTGATTCGTTACGAGTGCGAAAAAATCTGTGAGACAAATCGAGATAGGTGTCGTGGGCGCCGATGGTGGTAAAAGAAATGATTAGATCCGCGAGAGAAATCGACTTGCATCGGCACAGAAGAGTTTAATGACCGCCACGGCAGCGGTCGTAATCAACGTAATACTCGTTAAAAGGTACCCCGGTCTGTCTTAGGAGACTGTTAGGGGTGATTACCTGCACACACGGTCACCCGTTCGAGAGCTTGGGAAAATATCTAGACGAAACGAACGATCAAAAGGGAGACCAAGAATTACGAGACGACCACGGCGAAACGCGTCGCGTTTTCTTTAAATGATTCAGAGGCAAGCAGCGTTTTTTTTTTTTGCGACATGCTAGAACTCCCATTATTCAAGCCATTATTTCTGCCCTCTGACGGTTCCGACGTTGGAGTAGTCTGCCACCGAGCTTTCAAGTGTTTCCTCCATTCCACGAAAAAAATTGATAAATATGTGAAAATAACATTTTCGATGATCATTACGGGGATTGATCAAGTGGAAACTTTTTCTCTAATTTTCGATTTCAGCGGAATGTTCGCGAAACATCAACCAGTCGTTTTTCTATGTATGTACTGCTACAATCTACGCACTTTTGCCAACGGATTGGTCAGTTTTTGAATCCACTATCATAGAAATGTGCCCGGAGTTGTGCCTCAGCAATGTGCCCAAAGTTGTGCCCCAAGTTTTGCTTCAATTTGTGCCCCAAGTTTTGCTTCAATTTGTGCCCCAAGTTTTGCTTCAATTTGTGCCCCAAGTTTTGCTTCCATTTGTGCCTCAAGCCCAAAGTCGTGCTTCAAAATTTGTACCCGATGTTTTGTTTCAATTTGTGCCCAAAGTTGTGGCCAAAGCCCAAAGTGTGTACCCCAAGCGTGTGCCTAAAGCCCAAAGTGTGTACCCCAAGCGTGTGCCTAAAGCCCAAAGTGTGTACCCCAAGTGTGTGTCTAAACCCGAAGTTGTACCCAAAGCCCAAAGTGTGTACCCCAAGTGTGTACCTAAAGACCAAAGTTGTGCCCAAAGCCCAAAGTTGTGCTTCAATTTGTACCCGAAGTTGTGCTTCAATTTGTGCCCGAAGTTTTGCTTCCATTTGTGCGTAAAGCCCAAAGTTGTGCCCAAAGCCCAAAGTTGTGTCCAAAGCCCAAAGTTGTGCCCAAAGCCCAAAGTTGTGCCCAAAGCCCAAAGTTGTGCCCAAAGCCCAAAGTGTGTGCCCAAAGCCTAAAGTGTGTGCCCAAAGCTAACTGCGCACGAAGTGCTGCATCTCTTCGTTACCGATGAAACGACATCCTCCCAAAGTCTGGCTGAGTGGTCCACACAAATAATAATCGCAAGGTGACGCACTTGGACAGTAAGGGAGATGTTCAGCAATAGTCCAATATATTTTTTTAATTTTTCCTTGGGTTCAAACAGCTTCACGATCACCTTCCAAATGACTCAAACGGTTTCATGTGACGTAGATCATGTTGGCATCCAATTAACAAACGATTTGTACCAAGCAACCAAGCAACCAAAGTTCTGTCCTCAGTAACATCTCGTCCTTTAATTGTTGACGCGATCTATGCAAGATTTCAATACATTTTGCACCTCCAATAGTTAAAAGGCGATAAAAATAAGTTACGCAATGGAAGCTCGTACATCGTTCCAGCTATCGAAGGGAACCGTTAAGTAGAATAGCCTATGACGCAGATCGAGTGCAAGACATATCCACTTGAACTTCCACTTGGTCTAGATAAAAAGCACTATGCCGTTGCGCAATACAAAATCCGGTTAGTATTTGACTGATTCTCGTATTACCTTGACATACCAATGTCTCACACTATTGTGAGACAATCTTATTTTCAAATCTTTCAAGCCCCGTTAGTGCAGTATCTATTTACACACCCAACTTTACTGGCAAATGAAAATGACTTCAGCATCAATCGACGTTTGTTTAAAGTTACTGTTATGAATCGGACATTCCATATACAACGAAACTCCGTTCATATGAACTCTAGCCGAGTGAAATCCTCTTACATGAGCGTGAAATCCTTAATAGGATTTTAATATTATATTAAATATTCATTTTTATATTTTTTATATTTTATTTTTATATTAAATATTATATATAATATTTAATAGCATTTAATAATGAACGAAAATATCACAGTTGCCAGATTCATGAAAACCTCCTATCATATGAACCCTGATTACGTGAACCAACTTGTCCCCCGACAAGATTCATACAAATGGAGTTCTACCGTACATCTAGAAACAAAAATTTTCGGGTTCACGCAAAATTTTTGAAATAGCAGGGTTTCATCGACACAGATTTCTCCGACACGGTTTTCACCGACAACATTTCATTAATTTTTTGTTTATTAATTAATTACTTCAAGAACACCACTAATTTTCCACTAATTTTCATTCAATCCACATTAATTATTTAATTAAATAATAAATAAAAATATTAATGAAATGTTGTCGGTGAAAACAGTGTCGTAGAAATCTGTGTCGGTGATTTCCATGGGACCCACTGCTGGACGGCACGGAAGGACGACAGTGGAGCGAGCAAGCAGGTTCTGGCTTCTTGACGCCAGCGAAACAAAGTTTTGATCTATCCGTCTCTGTCTGGATCTCCGGTTACAATGTCCATCGTGCGGGTTGCACTAGCCACAGCCAGGTTCGGCAGCGGAAGCTTTCCATTTTTGCGCAAGTGGCGAAGTCCCCTAAAATAATTGAAACTGGTGAAGCTTGGTTCCCTGTGTCCTCTAGCGTGTCGGTCGAGCGAAGTGCATACGTGTCAAATGACAAGGAGTATCTTCTTGCGGGTAGACGACCTAATTAGTTGAAAGCCTATGTTAGCCACGGAACTGCGAAGGGTTGTCTGCTAGCAAGGGCTTTCAATTTAATTTAGTCGTTCGTTACTGCGTGCCTTCGGCGGACTACGCTGCGGCCAGCCTGTTCCAGGCCCGGCCTTTTCCAGCCCAGGTGAATATGCTTTCACGCGATCTGTCTCTCCTCTCCTCTCTCTCTCTCTCTCTCTCTCTCTCTCTCTCTCTCTCTCTCTCTCTATCTCTCTCGCTTTACGTTCCTCCGTGTGACCTTCAATTTAGACGCCTCTCGTATGTCACTTCGCGCCGAGCTTTCAATCTTGTACATCCATTAGACTTACGGCCTCTATCGTTTTCAGAAGTCTGACTCGCTTAAGTACCAGCCGCGTGGTACAAAAGCCGCGCCTGAGTATAAGCAAATTTCGCCCGCGTTAACGTAAATGTCCCTGGTTCATGCCTGCGTTCCTCTCGCCGGCCAGTTATCCTTTTTTCGCGACTCGAATCTTATTAGCACTTTACACTCGCAGCAGCAACCCTGGCCCAGGGTTTGCTTCGAGAGCGATGGGAGATTTTAACGCGTTGCGGCTGGGCCTTGTAACGAGGTGTCAGCTGACGATTTTTATCTTATGATCGCTGACGATCGCGAGGCAAGAGAGCATCGATGGCATAAGTCGAAGACATGTAATGCATGCTGACTCCCGTGCTTATTTTATTGCAGTATGTACAGTACGGTTCTTAATTAGTCTTGTCGAAAATTGTTCTCAGAATTTGTTTTACGGCTTATTAATATTTATTTTATTATATCACGGCTTATTGATACACTTATTAATTCGTTTCATAAATAAATGCACATAAGAGAATCATTAGAGTAGGGATACAATAATATTCGAAGAATAAACAACGCTCTTTATTCATTTTGTGATATGTGGCGCGGCGCGGCGCGGCGGCTGCAGCCAGGCTACAGAATGACTCTCCCGGATCCGCAGCCGGCAAATTTAATTGTTTTCATCCTGTTCCACTGTTGAAACTGATGAGTTGCTGCTGGTAATTCGCCAAATTAACAGTCTGATCAGATTACAGCAACTCGGGGCACACGACACCCTTAATTTCCCACCAAATGCACAATAACACCCTTTTCACGTGAATGCTGGGTTTCGGTGTTGATGTTTACCGTTGATCGAGTTTACTGTGCGACCTGCACGATCCTTCGCTTAGGGCAGTTCAATAAAACATTTCGTACCATTGGTTACGATTTCCGAGATATCGGCGATTTCTAAATAACAATATGTCGCTGCGTAAGTAACACAAAATGATGAAACATTTGATTTCGATAAATGTCGATCCTTAAGATAAATTTACCGAAAGCAAAATGGTACGAAATTCTTTTCTCTCTTTTAACGGTTTCAGAAACTGATAAAGCCATTCCGACCTTGTGTTACTTTGAAGGTTATTATGTCATACATGAATGGAATCGCGTTGGCACGTTCCACTTAAAAAATTGAAGGTCATCTTCATTTCCAAAACAAAAACAATGTAGATGAAAGAAAAAAACACATCGGCTCCTCCGAGTTTACCCGAATAGCGTTTCACCTTGGAGCGTGACGAATCAGACTCATTCACTGTCCAGCAATTGTGTACGCGGCGCGCTTATTGTTAGAGTAATGTTCATTTGAAAATTACAGACACCAAGACCTTGCTTGCAAAACACAGTATGTATAACTTTTTTCTGCTCAATTGTTTTTCAAGAAAACACTGGATAGTAAATACGCGAACACCCTGTACAATGTCGTTGAAACAATAGCATACGAAATCAGAAATGGAACATAGTGAAAAAATCCGAAAGGAAATATTGAATGTTGATACACATTAGATACTCAACTTTGAAATATTATTAGTTCTCCACAGACTCTCGGGCTTCAACCACTTCGCGATGAAACAACCAGACTGACGTCGGATGGAAGTAAATTAAAATCATGTTTCGAGAGGACCAGCAAACTTGAGGAATTGAAACCGACGTGAAAAGGATGAGGGAAGAAAAGCAATCTTATTTCATTCGATAAATGATATCCGATATCGGGCGTCAAAGGTGAGAAAAGGGACAGAAACTCGTCTGTTTGTTAATCTCTTCTTTCCACACTGGCGCAATGCAATCGTAATTACTTCTCCCAGTGGAAAAGAGCTCATGAAAAGCACGACGGGTACTTTATCCGCCGGTAATACGTCCTTTGTGAGAAGAAATGGCGGAAAAGAGACGACCGGCCTTCAGCAGATTTAACAGAGAGTGTAAAAAGTGCTCGTCCTTGAACGGGATCCAATTTCAGATAAAACATTGTACAATTGTTATTGTTAACCTTATGTGTTCCTATGTTATCTACATTTGTGGACCTAATCCAGAACTTGCTCAGAAAAAATTCAAAAATCGGATCCTAAACCAACAATTATAATTAAATATTACTATTTTGTTAATGTCTAGAAATTAATCGATTAGCATGTTTTCATATCTAGATTGGGGAGTTTATGCATGTATCATTAAAATGAGTAAATCAAATGGAAAAGAATAAAAATATCTAAAGAATTTAAACATAGTTTATTTAGATCAACATTTATTGAAAAAAATGTATACACAGTAAGGAGCATAACTGATTCCACACACTTTAAATCAGAACAACTTTTTCATGAATCGACCAAACGACTTCAATTTCTCTGTAAGGCTAGAAGAATTAGTTTGGTAAATGATGTGTAAAAAATATGTTGAAAAAATGCATTTAGAATTGTGAAAAACAATAGTAAAAATTGATTTTTACAACTTTTTTAGCTGGCCCAATAACGAAAATTGAAAATGTGTGTCTGCTTAACAGGTATAAATTATATGCGCTCTGAAAATTTCATTGAAATTGGTTAATTGGTTTGCGAATTATAAACGATCAAAAATGGTAATTTCTAGTGTACCATAAAGTGGCAAGTTTTACCATTTCTGATCGTTTATAACTCGTAAACCAATGAACCAATTTCAATGAAATTTTCAGTGCGTATATCATTTATACCAGTTGACAAAAAACCAGCTAAGAAAGTTGTAAAAATCAATTTTTGGTATTGTTTTTCATAATTCCGATCAAATGCATTTTTTCAACTTATTTATTCGACGTAATTTACTAAACTAATTCTTCTAGCCTTACAGAGAAATTGAAGTCGTTTGGTCCATTCATATAAAAGTTATTGTGATTTAAAATGTGTGGAATCAGTTATTCTCCTCACTGTATATGTATGTCTATGCAACTTGTGTGTCTCGCAATTGAGGTAAACAGTTTTTATTAAGGGTGCGTGTTACAGTGGAAGGAATGTCTTTTCAGGATGTCATTCCAAACAAGATTTCAAGGTCATCGGTATTTTTTAAAATGAAAGCTTATACTTTTTCTTCGATATACATATATTCTTGTAGAGATAGTATGTATTCTTTGTTTGTGTGTCTGAAAGCATTAAATATCTTGTCTTTCAGACACAAATATATCCAGATTAAATGATTGTAATGGTATGGGTATATCGTCACCGAACTCGATCAATTTCTGTTCGTTGTTACAAGATCGCGAAACTCGAAGTTCATTTTCTTCGAGTAATATTGTGAACCAGGTTGTATACCACTTGGACTCAAAGTATATTGGCTCGAATTTTTGTTGGACGATATATTAAAGCGGACGCTTCATCAATTACTCGGTTCGATCGATCTTAGTTCGTATTTTCATCAATGCATTGTCTTCGTGTCGCTATTAATCTTCCTCAGTCAGGATGGGCGCGTGCGTGTGCGTGGCGGGAACAGAACCGAACACTTACATTTTCCTTAGACTTATGCATATCTTATTCGAGTCGAAGCTCGAGACGAGCATGTCGTCGCCGAAACGAACAAACTTCGATCGTTGTCAAATAAAATCAACGTTTCGATCCCAGTTTGGACCTTTTTCAAGATTTAATTATAGAGGATTACTGTATTACTGTTTTATATTTCACCCAACTAATTTCTTCATAAATGCATAAAGATCCGCAGTCTACTTCTCGCACAATCTAACAGTTTTGGACGATTGGAAAATTTCCATTTCCTTTGGAAGAACCAGATAACCGGTGACTTAGGGAGTGACTTAGGGTTGTGTGTTGGCACGGATCGCAGCAGCGAGAGCTCCGATGGCCTATTTCAAGATGGTCGATTTACATTTGCAAGGACTGCGGGTCTCTAAGAAAAACAAGACCTCTCAAATTTCAGCCAAAGTGCCAATTGCGTATCCAAGGACCAAGATAGTCCTCCCGCTGCTTTTCTCATGGAAAACGGGCTTGGCGGAAGATAGGGTCCTTTGGACGGTATCAGTGTCTCTTTCGGAATTACCCGATGGAAAGCCTCCGGACACTACCCGAAACGATTGGATTCCAAAAAATCGAAGAGCAACAATGGCTCCTATTTGTCCTTTTCAATTTCTCCCTCCTGGACAAAACGGCACACGTGGGCCATCTTCAATTATTCAATGCAGAATAATTTACATAATTCCGAGATTCAATACAAACGTGTCTCCAAGTAATCTCCGAAATGTAGTACCAAATACTTTAACTTTAACGTCGGAAGGTTAAACAGTTTTCTTTTTCATTGGGTCTTATTCAAGTCGTCACAAGGATAAAAAGCGCAGAAGGAACAAAACAAAAGACTCTCTATGGCGAAGTTATTAACATTACCAAACTGATTTCATTTCTATTAACATTTGGATATATTTGCAAAAAAAACCATTTCCAGGAGTTTCTCCATCCGACTGCGATGGAACGCAAATAAAATCAGTTTGATAATCAAACAGCGGATTTTATGCATTTATTACAAAAATGAGCAGGTGTAATGTAAAACATTCAAAACATTAGACGAATTTAAAAATACTATTATATTATTTTCAACCCATTGAACACATTGCGAGGGAACAAAAATTTTCATGTCACTCCGGTTTGTTGAAATTCAGGTGGAAAATTTCTATTTTGCATAAAATTCCGCTGTCTATTGACAATGTTCATAATTTCAACATCATTTTTTAAGAGAACGACCGAATTTTTACTGATCAATTGTTAAGACTTAGTTTATAAGAAATAATTCAATCTTTTTTTGACTTTTATATAATATTTTATTGCACAAACTCTGTTCCGCTTGGCGGTTCGCTTCTTTCTAAACATTTGCACACGCACACACGTCTCTCATTTATTTATTTCACATTTTGTGCTTTTTATCATTGCGGTGAATAGAATATACGATGCAGGGAAAGAAAGATTGTTGACCGTTTGACCTTGAAATTCAAGAATATCATGAATCTCGCAACGATGGTCGCGATCTACACAATAATTTCTATACACCCTGTACACGAACAACAAATTACAGAAAAATTCTATGTAGTCACCCAGAAATGAAAGATAGCACGCGTGTGTGCTATGATTTTGTTTAGGAGTGTAAACGACGACATCAAAGATCCGTCAGTGATCCTTGTCCGCTGACTTTCCGCAGCATTATCGATCGCTATTCGAAATTTTCTTCCCTCGGTGATATCTGACGAGTTTTAATGGAATTCCTCCTCGAGATTGACTTTCGTGCTTTCTCGCGAAACTCTCGCGTCGCCGCGCTGGGCCTGATTATCCGATCTCGGGAAAAGTTTAAATAAAAAGCCGACAGTAATTTAAAATTATAAAACACGCGTCAGACCGCCGCGTCGCGCCGGCAACTTTTTACAACGTTTTACGACTTTTTCATCATTTTCCGCGGCGGGAAACAAAAGCTCTTTGCCCGGGAAAGTGAAACGAAATACGCGTAAGCACACACGAATTCTCCCTTTGACGTATCAACCGTGGAAATCAACTTCTGCCGATTTTTCGGTACAGAATTTTATTAACCCTTCGTGGGTGGGGTGATCTCGCGTCCTTATTCGGGTGGGGCGGTGCACTCGGCGCGCCAGGCTGTTTTGGGTCAGTTTTACTCAGTTTTGACTGTATATCATCAGGTATTCAGACAAATCCATGTAGGTACATTACTAAATATAATTTAGACATTATCGAATCAACGGTTTTATTGAAAATGAGCACAAAATAACTCTCGATCTTCTCGTTAAAATTCGATCGTTGGCGCACTCAGCGCACCAGCCCCACCCTCGAAGGGTTAAGAAATAATTACTGAAAATATTCGAGAAGTATTTTACGATTTAACACTACGTACTGGTTATTAACACTGCACATCTCCGATTTCCGGAAAATTCTCAATATTTAAATAGTGCATAGTAATTTCATTTATGCGTTTATAGCAAAATTGAGAAGACGAAATTGAAAATCACCGAAGAATTTTCAAAATTGAAGATGTCGATGTATTAAATGTCTTCTCTATTAAAATCATTAAGGGAAGAAAGGGACAATTTTTATTTCGCATAAAGATCAGCAGTCTAAATAGCTATCACATAGTAAGTACAACCATAAATATCGGTGTAAATATCCACCGTAATAGGTGCATTTACCCTAGTTTGCAGAAAAAGATTAAACTGCGAAAATAACGAAACAGTTGAGATTCCAGCGGTGCTGATAGCCGCAACGAAATCCCACACTTGAAGCGGATCATAATGAAACGAACTTATTGACGGATTAATATTTACTCGAGATCTAATCAAACCGATTGGAAAATGATTAAAGGGCAGTTTGAATGGCGGTGGTAATGAACTCCTCTATTAAATTGAACGCGTCAAAATCGGTCTCGCGGAAAATGAACCTGCGCGTGGAGAATCGATAACCACGCGAAAAGCTATCGTTCGAAAAATAACGCGAATGCACCGATGCATTCGTCGACAAATTAGAAATTCACGGTATTTGGGTCAGTCGGAGCCAATCGATTGCACCCGAATAGCTCATTACGATCACGTCTGGCAATCATATTGCCAGTGCATGTAGCTTTATAAGGACGACAAAATGGCGTGGCATCCATCGCGCGATTAGCCACGCATCTTTCTTCCATTCAGTTGCCATATTTTCTGCCGTGAATTCAGAATGCGAGCGCATGCAGTCGGGATCCCTGATCACTGTGTAGGGGAGACAGGGGAGACTGGGGAGAATTTATATGTATGTACATAGGTGGAGTTCCCCTAGCGTCGGACACTTAAGGTTTTTCTTACATAAATGAAAAAATATGATACTTAATTCTTTTCTATTCTGCGTTATTTATAAATCAACAATAGGAGAAAACAATATTTCCGTAATAATTGACTTGAATAATCGTTTACAGTACACCATCGAGCACTTTGGTTGTATGACTTTAAGAATAGATGAAGTACAAGAAGACGTGGCCAAAATTATTAATAACAATTTTCACCGATAGCAAATATGTATAATGGTCAAAACATCAGGCTACAATGTCCGAGTAAATGTGAGAAAAGAGGAGCGAAGATCGAAGCGATCCTAAGTTAAACGGCTTTAACTAATTAGCACATCGTGACGTAGTAGAAATTGTTATCGCCTGCGGTAGGGCTCGTAAAGTAACCGTGAATTATTTAATCGAGATAGCGGTTATCTGTTGGAGTAACGCGAACAAACACGAATATCTTGACATGCCGGCGCGAATTTAAATCGGTAACTCATTGTTACAAGCACATTTAGTATTTCCCGTTTGTACCATACGTGTATGTGTGACGTGCATGTGTTCGGTACTGGCAGAGAGAGAGAGAGAGAGAGAGAGAGAGAGAGAGAGAGAGCGTAATTTTTCAACACTGTTCCTATTTAACAGCACGCGAGTTTGCTGCATTTTCAAACACGATTTTCTCGAAAAGTAGCTTCGAAGGAAGAAATGTTATTATACCATAATCGTTTCTTATTTATTTTTTTTTTTATATATTGTGTGGAATAAATCACAAAAACCGAACGAACTTATTTGCCAACCCAATAGAATAGCCTTTGTCTGGTTGTACTACAATTCCCGTCCCATTAAAATAGCAAATGTAGTGTTCAGTAGAATGAAATAATTATGAAAAGATAGTATACTTTCGTTGTTTACATGAGATTTTCTTACACATTTTTTAACAACTACAGCTGCACCAAGATTGAACAAGTCTTTTGTGAAATAGTTTCAATATAGTGGTTAGATATCGTGACAAAGTGCACAGTTTAATTAAATCTCATTCTGCAGTCTCGTACGATACTGTTTCAGCTGAATGGGGACAGAAGGATGAAAACGTACCCGAAGGCTCATCTACAGCACAGCGCATCTCATGTGTTTAATCTACGTAGTGTTCTCGAGGAGATTGTTAGCTTAACGTTGATAGTTTAGTGTGATAATAATGTACAAAGTCGAACGAAATGGGGAACGATTCTTGCATGATTGCATGGAAAGGTAATATGAAAATACTCCAATTTACTAAGAATTTGGACAATTCTTTCATTCCACTAATCATCACCTTTTTAGTCTTCAGTAATTTTTAATTCACGATGTTAATTTTTTGTTGATTCACCTGAGGAATCACATCTTCCAAGATGGTACAATATTTTTGGGGACACTTCGTACCAGAGTTGTGTAAAAATTTAGCAACGATTGACGAATTAATTTCTACTTCAATCGTTAATCGCGATTAACAATTAATCTACTACTTTAGTCGTTAATTACGGTTAACGATTAGATTCCTTTCAAATGTAATCGTCAATCGTCGAATCAGCCTCCGATTTTTCGATGATTTCTTCTTTTAATCAACGATCGACGGTCAACTTCTTCATTCGATTGAATCAATCGTCGATTTTTCAACGATTGCCTTTTTTTATTAATCGTACACATTAATCAAACAATCTTGATAAAAATTTTAATCGATCAATATCCAACTCTGCCTCGTCAATACCGAACTCTGCCACAAATACAATGGGATAAACCGTTCAGAAAAATCGCTGAAGTTTAAATTGATGAGAAGCACAATTATTTTTGCACGAACCGAATAAAATGGAAAGTTCGAAAAATGGGAACTGGATCGCAACAACATCTCAGCGATAATGTTGGCTCAAATTGCCGCCGGAGCATAAAGTGTTAAGCGTATTCTCCGTTCGTTAAAGTGTAAACCGCAATATGTCTACCTACACGGGGATTTATACCTCGTTTAACGTCTCTCTATGTAGCTGAGATTACGATCTAAACTCGCGACAACAAACGAAATTGTTCTTCAGCGAACGCTTCGTTGAGAATCACGGAATCACGAATCAGAATGGAATAAGCGCAACACGCAATAAGGAGGATAATAGAAGACGATTCAGAAAAAATGGAAAGCTTCCCGAACTAACGTGCCGTAAGTGATAAAAATGGAACACATTTAAAATGGACGAGAGATCTTAAAAGAATTCCCCCACTCACACCTCGCGCCATTACCATTTCGCCGAATGTCTCTTTGCAATGTTATGGATAATAACATCGCTCGAATTCGTAATGGAAGCGTAACATTCATGCAGCGTATCATGGAAAATGCAATTTTTATTTGCTCATTCGAGAAATATTTATTGCATTACTTTCAAACTCGTACAACATGTAGGATGTTGATACGTTGGATTTTGTGCATTTATTATAAAAATATGTGGATGTAAGTTATAATAGTAGAAAGATTGAAATAGTTTGAGGATATCAATGGGCTGTTTTGGGACTTTAATGAAATTAATAAATGTTAAATGCTTTCGGCGCAAATTATTGAATTATATTGAACTTATTCAAGAATAAAAATAATGTTTGTTTGCCTGTTGTTCCTTGCATGTAATTAATGCATGATACTTTTATTTTACATAAGAATCCACAGATTATTAATAACGATATGATAAATAGTTATATTCAAAATAGTTAATTGGTCTTTAAATAGAAACACTAAATGACCGATTTCACATTCTTCACTTCACAATTATTGCTATCTCTGGAAATTATTAAATTCCATTTCTTCACTCCAACACGTATTATTATAAAAATTGTGACAAATTTAAGTAAATCGAATTTTGTAATTTTTATGAAGCAACGTATACAGTGGATCCAAGAAGTATTTGAACACTGAATACTCGATTGTCGAAAATTACTTTAAGGATCCATTGTATACATACGTATATACCAGCTTTAGTATTAATTGAAAATTAAATGATAATGTTCATGATATTCGAGTGAGGGAATAAATATTTTGCGAACTGTGTATCAGTGCAACTTTTGAAATTCTTGTAACGACTTCAGTTACCATCTTGAAATCTCTTCACAATTTCCCAAGATGGCCGCGAAGGAATTACGCCTTTGCGGAACGACTTCAGAAGTCTTTCAAAGATAAAGTGTAGTAGTAGTTGTAGGATCTACTTTATTTCAGCCTCGCAGCCAAGTAATGCAGACTTTCTTTACACTTCTTCTGACTTTATTATACTACATTCTTCACTCTTCTGTCTTGTTATTCACATATTTGATGGTATTGTTCACAGAGTTTATTTCTACACTGTTCTATTTTCGACATACCTTTATATTTCTGGATTCGGAAACTATTCTGTATACTTCCTATTCTGTTGGACTTTATAAACTATCTTTATATAAACTTTTTTACAAACTTATATATTCTATTATATATATATATATATATATATATATATATATATATATAAAATACATAAATTTTCCAATAAATTCTATTATAATACCATTGAAAATTTTTCTCCTTCCTGTATCTTTTTAAACTATCTGACAATGAGTTAACGTAATTGACCCTTATTTGTTTATCCATTGAAACGCTATTAATTGCAACTTCAAAATTAACATTAAGCTTGAATGGTAGCACAACCGTGATTGTTACTTGTAAATGCAGTTTCTGTTTAATCGTTCTTGAATTTTCAGAAAGAAATCGTAAAGGGTTAAAATGGCTACTTCGATGAACGATTCATTGAAGAAACGCGATGAAAAACCGAAGATCTCTTTTAGACGTAATACGCTTTCGAGACATAAAAGCTAAATTCCGCTAACCTAAATGCCATGTGAAATATAAGTTCATTGCGTTACGGAAAACTGTATTTGACTTTGACAGGAAAACTGTGAGAACTGTTGGGACATTTCTTCCATGTTCTATCGAACTTCTGTCAAAAGATTGCGCTCGCGACAGTTCACTTTTTACTCTCCGCGAAGTTGAGCACGAAATCTCGAAACAGGGGCGCGCGCGCGGGCTAAGTTAGATCGTGCCCCCTCGATTGCTCCCGCTAGCCCATTTAAAGATTCGGAAAGAGGAACCAATCTCGTGTGAGTGGATCGCCCATTCTATGAAAGGGAAAAGAACCGAAAGTTGTACGAAGTCAGAGTTGGGCAAAAATCAACTAATATTTAAAAATGACTAATAGTCTGATTGATTGTTAGTCAAAACTTAAAAAAGGTCAGTTTTAACTTTTTGATTAGTTAGTCATAACTACATGGCACTAGTTAGTCACAACTCTAAGTAATCATTAGTTATTGCTTATTAGTTATGATTAATCATTAGTTAGTTTAAATGATCAGTCATCAATCTTTAGTCATCAGTCACTATTGTGCGATTAACATACCTTAATATGTATACTTAACCTACATCGGAATTAGCAGTGACCAAACGTGTCATAATCTGTAATTTATATGTTTATAAACTAATAGGCTATTTTTTTGTTATTATTATGTCTTATTTTAACTTATAACCATTTTTAGTCATTAGTAGTCATACTGAAATTCTGATTGCGTATTTAGTTATTAGTTATGCCATTATAGTCAGTAGTCAATATTCGTTCAATATTGTATGTTAATATATGTTCAATATTCATCGTTAATAAAAATTTAGTCATTATTCATTAGTCATTACGCTCGAATACTTATGTAGTCATTACTCATAGTCACGCTCAAGTATTTACTTAGTCATTAATTATTAGTCACTTTTCTAGAGCTTATGAAGTTATTAGTCAATAATCATAATTGTGACTAGCGTTTGCCCAACTCTGTCCGAAGTAAACATTTTCAAAGACCTTGCAGCAGAGACTTGCGCAACTCACTGTGAAACTTCCTATACACGTTATAATTCCACATTTATTTCTAACTCTGTTATCGGAAAATCTACGTTTTTTACAACGTTTGTTCAGTTCAAATAACATTATCTTGTATCGACCAGACAGAGCTGGATAAAATCGAATTTTAAATAGTAAACAGTCCTATTGATTTTAAAGTACGCGCGCGAACTTTGATGATAAAACATTTTACTTGATGCAGTAATGAAACGAGAGAGAGAGAGAGCATTTCATGTTCAAATACTTGCATCCACTTTAATTAAATAAAATTGTTTGTTCTCTTATGTAGAAGGTACAACATCACTTCGCAAGATTTTGCCACTTATTCACAATGATCTGATTAATTTCGAAACTTTCGGGAAAATTAGGAATTCCGTCAGCGCTCAAGGAAGCATATTTAGGGGCGATAATTAACTACCGCTAGGTCCTGAGATAAAATTTCTGTGTCAAATTTTCGGAATGAAAAATTTAAGACACTGTTAAGCGTACTTGCAGTTTACTACATCTCCCTCCTCCTAAGAAACTTGCGCCCCGTTTTAGTACGTACTGTATAACTTGACACTGATTAATAGACTGCGGAGTTTTATGCAAAATAAAAAATGTTTGCATTGATTGCAAGACACAGGAGCGAAATATAAAAATATCTTTCTTCTTTTAATTATCTGATTAAGCTGAAACCAATACACTGGTGTCTTTAAATCTTTTTAATATGTCCACTGCTTTAAATTGTGCTTACCCATTTTTGTCATAAATATATAAAATCCGCAGTCTACTAATTAAAATATCCTTCTGATAAATCAAGCTCCGTAGCGGAGTTTAAACGTTTTAAACGCGATTCCTTATTTTTCATTGTAAAATGATTTATGTCCATCAGCAGCAATGATTTGTCCTACCATCTCATTTCGCGAATATCGAAACATTTCTCATTGTCAAAATGTGTAATCAATTGAAACGCGACACCCCTAGGCACCTGATTAATTATTAATTAAGGAAGATACATGTATACTTGATCAAAATTACATTTATCATAAATCAACTGCGCAGGTTCGCGTATCGATGCTATACGCGTGTGCAAATATTCAGATTTATAATAAATGGTTGAACTTTATTGTATGAACTTTAAAAATATTTGAATTGACGTATTGGAAATAGTTAACGAAATACATATTCTTGTTTGTATGAAATAATATTTCAAATTTGATTTGGCGTCACAGAAATATAACTGCATGTTTTGGAAATAGTTATTTATGTTGTTAGAAAATTATTAATTAAAACAGTATCTTCTTAAGATTTAGTCGAGATAATTTTTTGGAACAGTATTTCATGTGCCTAAATGACTAATAATCATTTGAAATTCTATTTCTTACGATTAATATTCCCTATTTTTATATTATGACAAAAATAACAAATTTTAGAAGATCCTGCACATAAGTTGCTAGACTACTATTGTTGAAATAACACTCTCAAGTGTTTCATCTCACGCAGTATAAATAAAATATATATTTCAATTAAGTATTTCAGGTTCATATTGTAAAAATATATTTTAAACTCTTATTATTATATAATATATTTGTGTGCAACATCAATCAAGTATTTCATTTAATGCAGAAATAAATTACTATTTCAAACGAAACATATGTAAATAGTATTTACAAATATTTGTACTTCTTAATTGAAATATTTTTACCTAAATAGATCCCTCTGAGTGATCAATCAACTTCCGGTCGACTATAGTTCTCGAGCTTAGTTCTCTAAAACCCGATGAATTTATAACGTAAAATACCGTAACTTTGTTAGTCATTATCTGTTTATCATGGCGTACGCTGGTGCAAAAACTTAAGAGAGTGTTCCGATACCTAGGGAATTATTTTCTAGTTTGAAAACTCTCGTAAAGGGCGTCCAAACATTTTGTTCTTGATAAAAGATTTATCTGAAAACAGTCTGAACCGACTTCTAAATATTTCATAAATAAACCTACACTGACACTTTTTCTAATATTATACACATAATGAATGTATACATATGTATAATAAATAGACAGTGGATCTTTATGCATTTATAGGAAAATTGAGTAGATGAAATTCGAAATTGTTAAAAAATTTTTAAAATTGAAGACGTCAATATATAACCTTTCCTCTATTAATCTAGTTTCTATTTCTTGCATAAAGATCCGCAGTTTAATAATAACATAATAACAACAATTATTCATACATAACTGTTTGAATCTTAAAAATGAAATAAACAAACAAAAGAAGGTCTGCGAAGAATTCTCTATTTGAAAAGATCAGTTTCATGTAAACACTAGGTCAATGTAAACACACGACAGTGTGTACGAATATAATAAGTACGAACCCTAGAGAACCGAATTTTTATTCCACAACAGAACATCTAGTGCGCGACACAAGTGTACAAAAAGTTAGTTCGAAGTTTTCAAAAAGATGAGGTTATGTGTCGGCCACAAAAACCGAACAAAAATATTCATATATTCACTCTGAACGCAGTTCCGGACCCGACTATATTATTTCTTTCGCACATTTCTCTCCGCGTTGTTTTCTGTTTTGATAGTCGGCCGGGTACAGTTACGAGTTTCGATTCGGTTTGAAACCGCCACGGCAGAGAGCACGGCAATTCAACTGGAAACGCGTTTAGCACGCCGTGATTGAAATTCGTTTAAAAACTTGCCGTGTCCAGTCGATAGTCCCGGCGGTGATCCATGCCGCAAGTTAGGTGTCCGCGGTGTGCACAATGTTCGCAATGCAAGCAGGGGTACAACTCACTGGCAGTAACGTGAATGAAGGGTAGTTCTAAACCGAGCGGACGTGCAAGGACGTACGCAAGGCAAGACGCGGCGAAACACTGAGGCGACAGGCGAAACCAGATCAGATCAGATCGTCCGTCTCTACACCGCGCCGCGCTGTGACCAATGTCGCCGGCCGGTGGTGGGAGTGGAGTCTCGCGCATGCGTGTAGCGCTCTTACAAGGGGGTTACCCAATCGTAACACGCCGATTTTAATGAAATTTTGATATAGAAATATATATTGATATAGAAATATATAGAAATATATATTGATATAGAAATCAAAAAAATATTTCACACGTATTTTTTTTATAGTTGTCGACATTCATGTCGAGAGGGTGAAAATCTCGAAGTTGGGGAGGAAAATCCATTTTATCGAATATCTCCGAAAGTATTAGGCCTAGACAAAAATTTCTTTGTCTTTGAATAGCCAATCTTTTCGTGTAAACTAATAAACAAATAATCTGTTTAAAAGATATGTTAAAGATCAACTTGTTTCGCAACATTTCTGGATAAATATTCCAGTTTTTTCATGAAAATTGTATTCCAATTGCAATAATTAAATTTTGCAGGGTGTTTATTTTAACTCGAGCACCTAAATTATTTTCGCTCTTGTATTGAAAATAATAAAAAAATGACTAAATATAATGTACATGGTTATTAAGGCGTGATTTGGGTAAAAAAGAATGTTATTTCGAAGCTTTCATTAGTAGACTGCGGATCTTTAAGCACATTAAAATTCTGGTACATCAATTGCAAGCTGTAGAAGCTAAATAAAAATTTATTTTTCTCATTGCTTTTATATGTTAAAAATAGTATATCGACATTGTTAAACTCTTTTAATCTTTTTCCTGTTTTGAATCACATCTACTAATTTTTGTCATAAATGTGTAAAATGCGCAGTCTATTCATTAGATAAAACTATGTTAATTTTCAGTTAATTTTGTCATGTGTAATTTATGTACATCCTACGTGTAGAAACGTTTACTTACACCGCTGAGATGGTATGTAGTAAATCCGTGGTATGATTTTTCCAAATATTGTTCAACATTGCTTGCAAACTTCGTCGAGTGTGTAATTCTGTGCAAGTTGCTAACAATGTTCCTCGTTATTCGTTTTCTTTTAAGCGTGGCGGAAAAGGCAGCATTAATGTTGTAGAACTTTCGCAAGCAGAATTATTCCTCTCGGCATTCCGCTTTCTTTCGGTCTTTACCGCAGCTGGAAGAATTATGCTGGCATAATTTTAACAGGGTATGCATGGCTTCGGCACCTAATATGCTATTCATGGAACAGCCAGCAGCAGAGGTTCTGATTATCCTTAAATCATTAACAATTTACGGACCGGAGAGAAGAAACGCGAGATTTTTCTCATTCGCAACGCATTCGCACCTTTTACATAAGATATTATAAAGAATTTGTAAAGGGTCATATCCAAAACAACACGACTAAATAAATGTTTCTTTTTCAAATTTTTAATGACCTTTTTAATGGAAAGCTTGATCTATTAGTAGACAGCAGATTTTATGCACTCGTGACAAAAATGAGTAGATGTTACGTAAAACAGCAAAGACATTAGAAGAAGTTAAAGATACTGTCATATTTTCAACCTACCCTATATAAATAGTAGCACAAAATAATAAAAGTTATTAAAAAGAGATCCAATCTGTTTTTAATATTCAAATATACGTACAATATTTATTTTATATTAAGTAACACGCGCGTATTGTTTTTCAAATATATAGTAAATATGTATTTCATGTTACGAGAAAAATATTTTTCACCAAATGTAAAATGAATGTTTATTTAATATTGGGAACAGAATATTTTTTCCTAATGTACTGGTAATATTTATTTTATATATTATGAGAAAAACATTTCTTTCTCAATATAAAATGAATATGTACTGACAATTTCTTCATCGGAAATCAGAGTGGAGTCACAATTCAAAGGGAATTTGGTAGAACTTCGGCTATCCGAGTAACGTTTTCAGTTGACCTCGTATTCCATGGCTTACCACTTTATCTTGTGTCTCCAATTGTGTCACAGTTCTCGAATTTGGCAACCGAGTTGCGAATCGCCCTCGAAAAGGTTCTGTTCTCGAATTAAAAGTTTTCATCGAGTTGCTATTCTATGTCGAATAAATTGTCGCAATTTATTATCGGGCTAGGGTTAAATGTGTGATGCTCCAGTTCAATTTTGTAGGGCACTGACTCTGTTTGCAGGATCAGTTTAAACGTATCAAATTAACTGCACAAAATGATTCTAAAAAAATATTTAATAACGTTTAATTCATTATAACACCTAGTTGTAAAAGTAACCTCAACATTACTTTCTACTTTGCAATAAAACTGAAAATTCCATTTCAATTTTATTTAACAAAATAAATTTTAAAAATGAGATAACATATATGTAATATAAAATAAAAAGTATGTACACAAGTAACAAAATTGCTGTGTTTTACTTAATAAATTTTCATTTCTGTAGAGCAGCATTTGAAGACAGAAATTTATTTATTCAGGTGCACTATAGTAATTATCAGAATTTTAACAAATAATGAAACTGTTCTTCCTAGAAAGAAAATTTTCGAGAGTTCATAAATAATTGGATCTTAGGATGGTATCATGAATTGTATTGAAAATTCTATTTTCTAGTTATTTTCATATAGTTTTCCTTTCTTTATTTACATTCTCGCTTAAATTTCCATCACAGCCATGTTTTTTCTCAATCAAACAAAAATCTGATTCGTGCTTCGAGTTTTTCAATTCGTCCAGCCCTTTTTTATTCGACATTTTACGTGGAACAAATGCAAATTTTCGAAACCATGTGTCCGAAAGATACCATTTTACAGTGAAATGACTGCACGTGAACAGCTGGCCTATGCAAATTCTGCTACTGCATAAATACTACCACGGATAGACATTCAATCAATAGACCAGCCGATCAAGTAAATCTATTTATCGATCAAATTCAATTCGCTACTTCTCTTAAACTAAATCATTTCAAATGGCTCGCAAGTATTTCATCTAACTTCCAACATTCATAGTAATTAAATAAAGTAGAGGAGCAGTATTTGCTACCAGAAAATGTTACTGCATCGTTACCATTTTCCTAAGAAATTATAGCTTGATAATTATACTGTAGAAATTCGTGCAGACATGGCAAATTTTAGAAAATTGCAGCTCGATTAAAATATTTTCTCCTTGTTTGTGCTTTCAATAAAAAAAAAAAGAATAAAACATTCAATAAATCAATAAAAAGTGGAGAGACATTTAAAAAATTTAAGGAAATTGTTATTTTCGACTCCTTACGATAATTAAAAGCGAAAATATAGTTTCATTTAACTTGAGTTTCGTACAATTTGGATAATTTTTAGTTTACATAAAAATCCACAGTATAAATCTTTATTGTTACGTTTCGTGTTACTCTATTACTTTCTGTAATTCAAATACAAAATATTTGACAGTTTCACGACAAGATTAGAAAAAATGGAAATTGTCTTCTATAATTGCAAGAAATAGAAGATAAATAAATATCCGTTTCGTTTTTTAATAATTCTCAAAGTTGAAAATGATACGTAGACATTCTAAAATTCTTTTAATATTTTAGCTGTTTTAAATTCTTCCTAATCATTTTCATCATAAATGCATACAAGCTGCGCTCTAATATTTTAATTAAAAATATTAAATAATAACGAATAAAAGTTTGTAACATGATAAGTAGGCACAAGAATACATAAAATTGTGTACGTAATACCACAAGGCATTAGGAAATATTTAATTTATGAAAACCGAGAAAAAATAATAGTTAGAAACCTTCTCCAATGGCAGGACGTGATTAATAGCTTCTGCATGTTTCTGCAAATTCACGCAGGCTTATTTAATTAGGCACCAGTTAATGAGAAATCTCATGTTTCCAACCAGGGCTTGGACATGTTACAACAAACAGAAAAGAAAGTTAATTGAATTTCATTAATGCGTTTACTTATCACATTTGCTGATGCTGCAAGAATGCGAACATTCATCTAAATTCACTTTATATTCTGCAAAAAGAGAAAGACATAGTAAGACATCAATAAAAACTTTTTCGTCCAAGTACTAATTTTGAAAAGATTGATTTCGACACGTTAGTTCACATACTACCAGCTCTCACCAGTCACAGACATGTATTTTTCTGTTGAATTTATCCTACGTTTTAAATGACATAATTAGCAAGGAAGACAGAATTCTGTCAATTTTCAAGATAAATAATTTATTTTGGTACGGGCGATACACTGAACATAATGATTAACAATCATTCGGACTTGTTTGTTTTAGTCCAACCTGGGATTTTTAAACAATTTATTTATCGCGGGCGAAATGTACAACCAAGAAACAAGTATGAAAAAAAACTGCACAAAAAATTGTTCTATATGACGAAAGATCAGCTAAATCAATTGCAAATAGTAAAATTGCGGCGTAAAACGTATGTGCCATCGGTCTGACAAAAATTCGTGAAAATTGTAAAATTTTGCAGCATTTAAACGAGACTCAGCGTTTAAACCTCAACACGCGACATAGCGTGACCAATTAAATAAGGAAAAGCTCGGTAAGGAGCCCAATACATAGATCGAAGGAAATGATCCGCGATATCCTCGAGCTTCATCGGCGTGCGTAAGCCTCGGTGCAACGCGCAACGGTGAATTTAGCCCGTTTTTATTTTTTGGCACAAAGAGCCCGGCCAACAGCAGGGGTGAATAAGAGAGCCTATTGTTTTCAGTTCGATGGTACACGTCGACCACTTGAGACACCCGGTATATTAGAGCGGGCGTCCTGTGAGGGGCGTCTCTCTGACTATCGCCTATAATTGTTCCTTATCAAAAGGGAACGAAACGGGCGTCGACCATATGCGAGCCGCAACACGCAACCATTAAAAGCCACCACGATTTCGAATATTGTGCTGCTGCCCAATCTATGACACTCGCCGCTCTCGTTTCACTGATTTCCGAAAGCGCAGGGATTCGCGTCGATTTAAGGGGCTATTCTGCTTTTTTTTCCATGCCATCTTCTTATCAATTTTCACGATACTTTCAGCGGAACCATTAACTTTTCTTCATTGGGATTTTACACGCGCACTCGTGGGAATTCGAGATGCGTAAATCAGTTTCTCGAAGCAACCTCGATTATCCGAACCAGTGAATGACAGATCTCGAAAAGACAGTGTTCAACAAGAGATTAAAGATTACTCGAACAAATAAGTTTTGTTAACATGAACTGCTATATTTATAATTACTTGACAAGTCATTTGAAAACTGTTCGATTATTTATTCGGATCACCTCAGTCCCAATTAGATCGGATAGTAGAGATAATACTGTACTAAATTTTTAAATGTTTTCGGCGCAACGGTTCGATCGTTTATTACGAATTATAAAGCAACTTTGCTAATTGTTAAACGATATCAACGTTTCGATCCTAGTTTGGATCTTTTTCAAGATTTATTTGAATAAACGATCGAACCGTTGCGCCGGAAACATTTAAAAATTTATTATCAGCAAATACGATCGATAGAAGAAACATATTCTACTGTACTTTCGAAAATCAAAACTGGTAAATAAACTTTATCATATCTTAAACTTAATAATCAAGATGGTTGCTTCGTTGTTTAAAAGATTAAGGGCAACTAGATGACTGTATGCAGGGTGAGTCTCACCTAACGTTGCCACCTGAAATATCTTTGTTGTTTTTAAAGATATACATCAAATGTCTGAAGGACGAAATCGAATGGTTCAGTGGTATTTTTGTTTTTATGTGATTTTTTTAGAGATATCAAGGTCACTTTCAATTTTTTTTTTTAAAGAGAATGGATGGAATGAGATATTTTTTAATCTATCGTTAAACTACTTAATTAATGCACGTGAAGTATTTCACACTACAATAATAACATGTGTATTTTCGTGAACACATTCCTGAACGATCCGAAATGCAGTATTTTATCCACAACGTTTAAGCGAACAATAAATACCGATTGTTTGGGTCAGCAAATAAATTCGCAATGACAACAGGAATTTCACCCAGTGAATGAAATGAGAAATCACGTCCGATATATTCGTAGCGTGTGGAAACAAAGGTATGTACCGTTGATGTAAATAAAAACGGCGTACAGTTGTACCTGTGTCGATCTGAGTAAATAATTAATATATTAATAACGATTATAAATTGCAGGTCATTATGAGAACATTTTCTCAGCAGAAATTGTTTTCTCTCTTAATCATTTTAATACGCTGAAAGTGTAATAAAACAGCATTTTTACATTCTTTTTTCCTTTAATCAACAATTTCCAGTGAATTATTATATTATTGTATGCATTGATGAACACTTGTCTATTGCATGCGTATTTATTATATTAATTATATTTATTATATGAACACCAACAACTTAAAAAGAACACACTTCGCTTGAACAGATATGTACTACGTTGTCAGTTTGTTTAAGTAATAACACGTAATATTAAAAGAAAAAATAAATAAAATCTATAGCGTGTGTGATCTATATAATCGTCAGAACTACTTGCACAAATTCACATATAGATTAAGACAATGAATTTTGAAATAAAACCCTCCTTACACTGAAGACATTTTTTTAAAAAATATGTCAACACTGTAGGCAATACTGTTTGTCATATTAGTAGACTGAGAATGTTTATGCAAAATAAAAATGGTCTGTATTAATTGCAAGACAGAGGAAGCCAAAAAGAAGCCAACAGGAATTTTTAATAAATAATTTTAAAATAAATTAAATGAATAATTTTAAATGAATTAGTAAAATCCGCAGTTTACCCATTAAGAATCAATATTTTCACACCGTCTTTCTAATACTTTGACTACCAATTTGTATTATAAAATATGTAACACAATCGATCCAAATTGCTGCTGTGTTATCCGCGAAAGCAGTGCTCGATACGCGCCTACGAGAACGCACTAAATGATAATAGTGTAACAAAAACGCGTGTGTAGGGAACAGAAACGAAGTGAATCAGCGAATCGAATTATTTCTATTTTCATTCCCCGGAAACGCGGAGTGAGACTTTTCGTTTCTCAATTTCCTGAATTCTAAGATGGAAATCAGATGGAAACGGGCTTTCCCTTTGACAATCCATTTTCCCTGGATCAATACAGTCGTGATCTCAAGATTTAGCGAAATCGTTCCCCCCCCCGGTATTTGCCGGGAAGAGACTTCATAACGGAGTTTTCGCGAACCGGAAAATGTGGGGTAGAAGACGTTGCAGTGGAGCCGCAGCCTTTTCGTAGGAATCTCCTTGACAGCATTTTTCGATGATGCGAGAAGTGCAAGTCTTCCCAGACAGCCCTCTCAGAGCTCCCCTTTATGACATTGCTACGACTAGCCCACGGAGGAAATTCATTTTGTGCAACTCCTGTGAGAAATATTGTCCTCAACGAAACAAACCCTCCGATGTGCAACACCGCCATCTCAATTTTCTCAGATCCCGAGCATCTAAGGGGGTGGACACTCGTTTCCAGGATTGCGAGGGTGCCGGATCCGCCTTCTCATTTCTCGATAATGTAAAGATGGGGTTTTTCAGTAGTTAAAAATGCTAGATAATAGATGAATCTAGGCCGCGACCGCCGTCGAAATTCCGATTTTCACGTATACGAATCGTAATTTGCAATATTCGGCAGCGTAATTTGCATTATTCGGAAGCATACAGCTGCGCAACATGTTGCTATTTTCATAAAGCTGCTACATGCTGCCGAATAATGTAAATTACGCCTCGTAAACGTAAACATACAAGAACTTCTGATGACGCTCGCGGCCAAGATTTTGCTCCCTTAACACTAGGTTTACGGAGCTCTAGAAATAACTATTTCGCATTATTTTATAAACATAAAAGCCCACTTTCGAAAACAATCAAGCTAGCAATTTTAATATTTAAATTTGTACGTTATCTTTTCACTCTGAAGCAAATTGTAACTAATATATTTAAAATCACAACGATTTTGTAAAAAGGAAATTAGCTGATTAGTAGAATGATTCAAATTTTTATTTTGAAAGTGGCCTAAGTCCATTTTCGAGAAAAATCAATATAGCAATTTTAATATTTACATTCCGACGTTATCTTTTCACTCTGAAGCAAATTGTAACTAATATATTTAAAATCGCAACGATTTTGTAAAAAGGAAATTATCTAGTTAGTAGAGTGATTCAAATCCTTATTTTGAAAGTGGCCTAAGTCCATTTTCGAGAAAAATCAAGATAGCAATTTTAATATTTAAATTTCTACGTTATCTTTTCACTCTGAAGCAAATTGTAACTAATATATTTAAAATCGCAACGATTTGGTAAAAAGGAAATTAGCTGGTTAGTAGAATGATACAAATCTTTATTTTGAAAGTGGCCTAAGTCCATTTTCGAGAAAAATCAAGATAGCAATTTTAATATTTACATTCCGACGTTATCTTTTCACTCTGAAGCAAATTGTAACTAATATATTTAAAATCGCAACGATTTTGTAAAAAGGAAATTATCTGGTTAGTAGAGTGATTCAAATTTTTATTTTGAAAGTGGCCTAAGTCCCATTCTTGGTAAGAAGACACATATTACTCACTTAATAATTGCTGTTATTTTAATTGCAGTTGCAAATTTAACTCTCTTAGATACACTGATGGAGTGCGATACATTGGTATCCTACGTATATTTTTAATTTCATTGAAACGGAAACTCTTAAACATCTCAACTTAAACATAAACGGCCTTAGGCCACTTTCTAAATAAACGGGTCGTGTCTATCCAAATCTTTGGCCGTTTTCAACAAATTTGGTAAATAATTGTTCAGAGGAGCATCTTTACAATCTCACAATCAAATCTAGTGTTAAGATCGAATACTGACGCAGTATCTGCAACTAGTGTACATAAAACGATCTACACAGACTGTAGAATAATATTATGTTGTCAACTGAATTTCGACTGAAATGTAGGACTCTTGTTCGAGATTCATATTAAATTCGTGCTTCTCTGGACTAATGTTTCTGATCAGAAATGACCTTAAAAATGAAAGGAAGTCGCGTAAAATTTTTGCTGCTTCCGCGACTCGCCTCGACGCGCGTATCCTCAGCCAATAAAGCTGCAACTGACACGTTTTACTTTTGTCTAATATCGCCATAGCGATACTATTAAAGAAGGTTACAACACTCTGCTGCTGTGTAGGGAACGGACACGTATTTCTTTTATCGTCAGAGACTCGAGAGTTTAAGGGGTGAAACCACCCTAACAAAATTGACAGCCATGAAACTACGGCGGGAACTGCTGGAGATAAAGACGCAGCGAAACTGAATGGTTATCCGTGATGGTGAAGATAATCTAGCAAAAAATTGAAACATGTGGAAAAGTTGTTACTCTTTATGTTTTCTCTTTACAAACTGTATGTTTTTCCTGTTTTAATCATTTTAATAATTACTGGACTGCGGATTTTATGTGTTTTTGACAAATACGGGCACGTCATCTCCCACATCATCCCAGTAGCCTCATCTACCACACGTTCCTTAGCTACATCATTTTTCTTCTTCCTATTAGTCCGTACTTTTTGAAATTCTTCTCCAGAGAGATGTAATAATTCTCCAGTGGTTGTTAAAACGTTACCGTGTCTTGTTTTCAAATGGCGTTTGTAAGTATTTTTGGTCTTAAAGAATAGTTTTGGTAATATAATCACATTGATGATTTTTACACTGCGGATTTTATACGTTTATAGTTTATGGCAAGATTGGGTGTAAGCACGATTTAAAGCAGTGAACGAATAAAGAAGATTTAGGGACATCTGTGTATTAATTTCAGCTTAATAAGACGATTGAAAGAAGAAAGAAATTTCTATTTGGCTGCTGCGTCTTGCAATCAATGCGAACATCTTTTATTTTGCATAAAGATCCGCTGCCTATTTATTACAGTAATTTAAAGAAACAAATTTGTAGGAAAACTTGATTTGCAACAGGGTGACTACGAAATTTATACTTATTTTAATAGAATGAGCATCGGTCACTAAATTGTAGCTTTCTCCGGGAATAAAATCCTTTCGCCGAGACACATCGCTCGCCAATGAGGAATCTCGAAGCTGCGCAGGGCTAAGATAAAGCGGGGTCGCGGCGGAGTAACGGAAATCTTTAAAAGAAATTGCAATGGATTAAGCGTCGCCTTAATTAATCTTACTTCATCCCACCTACTTTTCCTCTTGGCCGTCTCTTTGCTCTATTAAGAGGACCGACCTACATCGCAACCCCGGTACAATTGCAACAGAGGCCTCGTTGTACGTGGCTACAGGGCCTCTTTCAAAACCTTCAACCTACACCTGGTCTCGAGTGCCCTCGAACTAGGAACCGCGAGCATAATGCCTCGCGGTGTTTCGTTCCGCACAGGCCTAAACCCGGTGCTGGTTGCAACGCGACGCGACGCGAGCTCGTGTGCTCTCTTTCTCTCTCTCTCTCTCTCTCTCTCTCTCTCTCTCTCTCTCTCTCTCTCTACCTGTTCATCCCACCTTTTCTTCGTAATTATATCGCCGCTAGATGCGCACTTATCGTTCTCTCGACGCCGACTGAAATGCGTTTGTCCTCGAGCATTTTTATGAACGACTTACACCGCAGACTTTCAAAGAACTTATAACGAACCCGTTGATTCCACGACGCGTTCACGGCCGCTCGTTTTAGCGGAAAATTTATCACCTGCCGCTTTCTGAAAACCATTATGCGCGCAATGCACGGACACAGGCGTCACTGTTGCTCGGATAATGCTTATTTTCTGCGAGAAGTTTGTTCCTTTCGATGAGTAGAAAACGTCTGTCAAAGTCAATTTTTTCACAAAACTTTTTTAACAGATCTTCGCCGATCCGAAGGTGTAGAACAGGCCTGGCCAACCCAAATGGTTTCACGGGTCACTTTGATCACGTAACTCCTCAAAAGAATTTTGCAAAATCGTGAAAGAATCTACGGAAAATGATATTCGCAGATTCGGAATCAGCGCAGAAAACTCTATAAGAGCTACCCAACGGTAACTGCGAAACATGAAAAAAGTTGAAATTTGTTGGACAGTGAAATTAACAAAACGCAAAACCTGTACCGCAGTGTTTTAATGTTTAATAACTAGAGCGGAGCAACTGGTTGTCGCGGACAGGGACATTTACCTTGCAGAATAAATGTCGGAGGGACAAATTGCCGGTCCCGTGGAATCGAAACAGTAGCATCTGTTGTTAGGAATGGTCTTTACAATCGTATCACGCAGCTCGGCGAAGATAAGACGGCCGTATCTGGCCGGAGAAACGAACGATTCTCATTTTAATTGGTTTTGGTTGGCCGCAGGAAAGGTTCGCGAATAAACGACGTCGGTTGCGTCCGATACGGAACCGTGGGGCTGAACATTTTCAGTTTGTGACGGGTCACGCGGCAAAGTTAATAAATCATTCGTCGGAGGAGAGACACCCTGAAACCCGTACGAGGTACAAGGTACGACAGAGGGAAGGAAGAGCGGAATTTATCGCGTTCTAGGATCGTTCTCGGAAAGTCAAATGATGTAGACTCGCGTGTATCTTTCGCGGACGGGGAGGAGTTATGTGCTTGAAACGCTCGGTTATATTCTGCCTTCGGCCATCTCCCCTTTCACGGAAGAAAGGGATATTAAAATTAAAATGTGGCATCGGACTATCGGCCTGATAGCTCTTGCGGTTCTCGACTTACTGCCGTTAAGAGGGAGAGCCATAGTCGGCAACATTCATAATACTTTCTTTTATGCTTGAACAGAACAATATAAAAAAAATTTATGTAAAGAAATTAAACCGACTGCGAAAAAATGCACTAAAAAGTATGAAATAATTTCCATTTAATTGATGCGAATACACACGAACTTAAATACAATACAATCTTTTCGCAGGCGGCGCAAAATCGAAAATTTTCAACACTGGAAATTACGAAAATCCTTCAATTATTCCACATGCTTTCACATATTAATGTATCTTCTCTTCCCACCTACTGATTTCCAAGACCATCATATTCCAATGAAATCATAATCAGCAACATCTGTCATTTGGAAAATTTGTCATATTTGCGCCGCCTCCGAAAAGATTGTATTGTATTTAAGTTCGTTGGTATTCACATCAATTAAATGGAAATTATTTCATACTTTTTAGTGTTTTTTCGAAGTCGGTTCAATCTTTTTTAATAAAATTTTTTGTTGCTTGATAAAGTATACAAGTAATATGTTTCTAGTACATGGAACGTGTATCGTGGGCGCAGGCATTGCATCGACAAGCGCTGTATGCACTTCGTTGTGCTTGAAACAGATGTTATGTTTGCCGAACAATTTTGAGAATACTTCAGCAGTGCTAGAAAATGTAAACGCCAGTGGCCGGATGGTGCAGAGCGTGCTGCTCTTCACTTTGACGAGTTAATTTTTAATTAACAGTTGACGCGGCGCCGAGCACGAACTTTCAAACTGGTGTTCACAATCGTTAAGCGAAACTCATCGAACTGCATACAATACTGATAACACATTGTCAAATTGAGACAATCATTTTAATACTTATAAGTTCTTCCAAATAACGTTCTGTTATTTTGTTGTATTTTGTTGCAAACTTTTTACTTATAACTAGTTCATATTTAATATCTTAAAAAATGCTTTGTTCAATTTGAAATTGGCCAATAAAAGAAATTGCGCACCGATTGATTATGAAAGTGGTGCAAGTCCAATTTTCATAGACACGGATGGCGGGGTCACGTGGTTACCACACCACAGGTATGATGTTAGAAAACAATGTAGACAAAATAATAAATTTATGTTACACGAAACGAAACGAGAGAATTTCGTTTCAACAGAATATCTACAAAACGCAAATCGAAAACGGGTTAGAAAAAATACGGTCCATATAATAATTCAATAAAGATAAAAATAACCGTAAAAGATATAGTAACCGTCCATCTTTGGTGATCAAAATCAAATTAACTTATCTTTCAACAGTTTCAAACACATGTTCCTATCACGCGGAAAATGTCGCATGTCGATTCCAGTTTCCGTTGCGCGAGTCGCGCGTGGCTCGATAACGACGTCGTGATTAAATAAACAGAGGCCACGGCGAATTTCCTAATTTTTTCCGCTGATATAAAACGGTGATCGAAATTTCAAGGCCGATTGAAATACCGAGAGATCCTTAATGCTCGGCACCGTTATCGCTTTACCGACCGTGGAAACGATTTCCGTGAAAGCATCCCCCGTTCTAGGGGTGGAAAATGATTTCCGTTCGTGAGCCTTGGCACGGGAGGTCGAACTTTTGGGAGAAAATAAGACACACAAACGCCACTGCCAAGATAAACACGTTCAAAGATGGATGCTAGCCATCATGCTGGCGGAAAAGGGGAACCATGAAACTTTTACCGCGTAGAAGAAATTTAAAGTTTATCGGATTGCTTGATACGCGACTTTCGTAATGCATTTCTATCGGTTCGACCACAACCGTGGTTAAAAGCGAACATTTTTAATGAGTTTCGATGAAGTGATAATAAACACGACCTTCAGGTCGTGAAGGCTTTGTTGAAATGGAATCGACACACTTTATATTCAATGTTTATTGAGTATTTAATTCTTTGATCATGATTTGATACAAGAGAAAAACATTGTTCACTCAACAATAACCGGCTTAATCGTCTATACCTTTTTTTATCCAGGGGCAACATAATTGATTTTAAAGGTAAAAATGTAATGATTAGAAAAATCAGAGAACATCCGGTACGATATTCATGAAAGTTTCGAATCTGTTCGACCAAGATTCGAATATAATTGCAAGTATGTATTATTTCCGTTTACCAAAGTACTCGTAAAAGGTTCGAAACTGTCTGGCATAGGTTCGAGTATACTTACAGTACTATTTCTATTATTCTCTCGAAGTACTTACAGAGAGTTCGAATTCAATCCATCAAGGTTCGAACCTGTTTGCGAGGTACTTGATCCCATCCCTACTGATGACTACAGATTGATGACTGATCATTTAAACTAACTATTGATTAATCGTAACTAATAAGCAATAACTAACGATTACTGTGGCTAACTAGTGCCAATTAGTTATGACTAGACTGCGGATCTTTATGCAAAATAAAAATTATCTGCATCGATTGCAAAAAATAGAAACCAAATAGCATGTTATTTTTTCCCTTAATCATTTTAATAGAGGAGAAATCATATATTGACATGTTCAATTTTTAAAATATTCCAACAATTTTTTAAATTTCATCTACTCGATTTTGCTATAAATGCATCAAGATCCGCAGTCTAGTTATGACCAACTAATTAAAGAGTTTTACCTAACGACTATTTTGCTCAGTCAGTCGCTCAATCAGACTATTAGTAATTTTTAATTACAAGTATTAGTTGATTTGTGGCCTACCCTGCTCGAGGAGCGTCGATCGCGGTCACGGTAACACGAGGAATAGCAGAAGAGGCCAACTGGTGAAAAGCGAGAAAGTGATAAACCGCCCTGACGAGACAAGAAATATCGCTCCTGGGGCAGGGAACCCTACTCGACGATCTCTGACGGAAGCAGCACTCAGAAATCCATCGAAGGATCGCGAGATCCAAAACAGGAAATCCGAGAGCGGAAAAAGTTTCGCCGTGTTTTAGAACCAGCCAATGACGTACACTGTAACACCGATGATCTCTGTCTGCAGTATTCTCACGAGAAACGAAGGTGCAGTTCATTTTTCAACGCGTCGGCCACTGGGTCATCCGTGCATGGATCACGCAATTATTTGTCCAAATTGAAACATTTTATTGGGAAAAGTGCACTGGTCGAAAATCTAGATTTAGCAATTCAGGATTAGTTTAAATTAGTTTAAGTTCAAATTAAATGATTTTTACAATTGACTAATCACAAAAATGGTCTATATATATATATATATATATATATATATATATATAAGTCCATTTACAGCCCGTAAATATATATTATTTTAGTTAAATTCGCCTAAAAAAGAGTGATATAATCAAATTACATATTGATAAATTAGTAGAAACATTGCTAGATTTAGCAATTCAGGATTAACTTCATTGACTTCTGTAAAAGAATATGTTGGTATTTGAGGTATTATTTTAGTGGTTGGAATCCGACCACATCCGAGGAAAATGGAAGCCGCAGAACCACCGCAGAATATCTTTCTCCGTGAAAAATTCAGCCACGAAGATGTCAGTGTGGCCAGGAGCGCCATCGTGACGCAGCATGCAAGTATTCGCATTCTCGATTCCTTTGTCAAACTATCGTGAAAGGCTTGGTGATTTAAAAACACGCTATCGATCATGCTGACTATTAAACGTCGATCAAACCTTGCAAGCGGCCACATTTTCGCCAGCTTTTTATCGTCCAATTTTTTCAGAAATGGCACTCAAGCATGCTTTTCGCCAGTCGTGGAGAAATCAAAATTTATTTCTGCCTAAAGAAATTACATCCTTAATTTGAAAATTTTTTTCCCGGATATTAATTTGCTTAAATATGTTTCTTCTATCGATCGTATTTGCTGATAAAAAATTAATTTGCTTACTTTGAAATAGTTTTAGTTCCGAATATTGATTACTCCCTTGTTCATGAATGGTTAAAATGTTCAATTCTCCAAATAATATTAATGGATCGTTGAAAGATAAACATGTGAATATTGCAAAAGAAAAATACGACTAGAAAAATTAGTTGTTTTGTTAAAGTTTACTTAAAAATAGTAAGTGAAGCGCAAAGGCACAAATTTTTAGAATGAAATAAAACACTTCAGTGGTTAAATGCAGCTTTTAAGTATTATTATAATCGCCGAGTTCTATGCAACGTAATTTTTAAATATCTTTTATAACACGCAAACGATAAACACTGTTATTAACAGTAATACTGCTGACAATATTAGTTAAACGGTTGATTATATGCAGGAATAAACGAGCGCGAGAAAACGATAAAAACGAGGAAGAGAAGAGAGATGATGGAAGAAAAAGAAAAAAGTATAAAAGAACTACTCGGTGCCGAGAAAATAACGTTAAAGCACGAGTTGAATTTTTAAAAAGCCGAATGTGCGACGAGCGTAATTTGCTTGTTTATATTAATATTTACGACGTGGAGAGAGAGAGAGAGATGTATGGAACGGTAGACGTTTTTTCAAGTTTTTAAGTGGACCATTAACTCTTTTGTGGTCACCGTATATTCGGCTATGCTTCAACGTAGTCGTTGCGTGCCATGAAACGACTATGGACAATTCGACTAAAGTGAAAAATGAAAAATAGCATCGAAAATGTGTTGGACAAATATCACAAGAGCGATGTTAATAGTATAATAACAAACGCACGCTTTTGTGCTGGCATCGATCGCATGCACTATCCATCGCTATGCGGAAATGATAAAAATATTTAAATAGCATAACAAAGCAGTAGCATGCTTTTAATATTCTAAATGATCAAATTAACCCGGCGTTAGTTAGGTGGGGTCTCATAGACCTCTTTGATTTTAGATTGATTGTAACATTGTAAAGATGTTTCATTAGTTAAGTATTTTTGAATAATGAAAATTTAATTTCGTGGCTCTGCGTTTTTACTCTGATAAATTGCAAGCCTCTTAAGCAATACCTAATCTTATAATTATGAAAAAGGTATTTATTTCTCTAATACAATATATTATTTCGGGTCTGTGGGACCCCAGCTTTTACCACTTACGATACATTTTCCCACCTAACCAACGCCGGGTTAATGGAAGTGTGTTAAAACTGAAGGTGGTGTCCCAAAAATGTTGTACTTTCACAAAGAGGTGATTCCTGAGTTGATTTGTTAAGGAGTTAATTATTAAAGAAAAACACAGACTTTTCGGACACCTGTATACACAGGTTCTGCAAAGTGCAAAAGTCTCAGATACGTGGATGGTGTTACAATTGCGCACCGCAGTGTATTAAAACCCACGAGAGTGAATAAAACTGAATATTTCTCGCAAACCGAGACCGAACACGTGTCCTATTGCTGGTCGATCGTTTAATTAGGGGATATCCTGGACATAGGGGAATGAGAACGCGAACCAAAGCCCAAAATAAACAAAGAGCTAGGCTGAGCGAAGTAAAATTTCATAGGAAATCTCGTCGTTTCCAAACCTCCGTGGAGCTGTGTATCCTCGCGCCGGATAACTCAAACCAACCGGAAGACAGTGGTGGGGGAGCAGCATGACAGCCAACCGACCGACGACTCCTTTGTTCGGAATCATGGAGATCACCGGTGGCACAATAGCGGCCAATCACGTGTCTCGATCGAGAGATGTGATCACGTGTGTCCTGGACACGAAACTACTTTGCACCAGGTCCTCGGGGGTGTCCTGTCCCCCGCCAACGCCCGCGCAACCCGATGGACTCTTTGACTCGTGTCTCCTGTCGCTTAATTGCCAGAAACAATGGAATTATTGTGACGGTCCGGGGATAAAAGGGACGGAGGGAAGGAGAGACCGGCAGAGTGTGAGCGAGACAGTTGGAGAATGAGAAAAACTGACAGGGGAAAAGGACGGAGGGGGGGGGGAGGGGGAAGGCAGTTGCGAATAAGACAAAGAGGAAAACTCAATGGGGTCGTGTCGATTTTCATCCCCGTTTTACGACCCCTTGTCCAGAGGGCTGTATCAATGGTGGGTTACGTAATATGTACTATGATCTCGGTTTTAGCACCATTAGACCGGGAGAGCGTGTAACCAGTGTACTCCCGCGGGATCCACTGACGCTATTCAACCCGCTTTGGTCATCACACGTCGTGTGGCATTATTTCCTAACGCTAATAGGCGCTAGGTTGCCGAGCTCACAAGGAGACGTCACGGTGATGGTGTCGTCGATATTAATCAAACTTTTTATGCTGAATTCAGAGCAAAAATAAGCTGGCCCATGTCCGAGTGTTTTGGACAATATGTTACTCATTGTTTATGAAGATAATTGAAATCTTATTCGATGATATCCAGAAAATATCTTGATACACTCCGGGACAAAAAGATATCACACCATCTATTTTTATCACGTTTTTATTAGCTCGCTTTCTTGTCTGTTTGGTTGTCTGTCTGAACCTCATTTGGTACATTAAACTGAAGAAAATGACTATTTTAATATGTCAATATTCTGACATCATCCACCATATTTACTTCAATAGAATTGGAATAGAAACGCAAACATAAATATTGGAGCCCACAAGCGGGACAAAATGATAGCACGAATAGCAGTTTTCCATTTGTCAGTTGTGCAGAAGTTACTGAAGAGCAAACATTCATTGCAAAACGTAATTGATGAAGTAGTAAGTAATAAAGTAATAATTAATAAGACACACTAGAAATATGTGTATAAAAAAAAATCTGATTTCCGATGTTTATTAAACAGAAATTACTTTCTTAAAAGAGCATCCACTAATCATAATTAGGCTGCGGATCTCCATACGAAATAAAAAATGTCCGTATTGATTGCAGGACACAGGAGCCAAATAAAAACTATATTCTTCATTTAATAATTGCCCTATTAAGTTGAAACTGATGTGCTTAAATTGTGCGTGCCCATTATCGTCATAAATGCATAAAACCCGCAGTCTAATTCTAATTAGGAACAAGAGGCAAATCAATATTATTCTCTTTCTTCGATATAATTTTAACGAGTTCACAGTAGTCCATCGATATTCGAATTTCCACAAAGATTCTAGTAATTAGCAAAACTCTATCTTTCTGTTTCTCACAAATCGTTAGAAAGTGACAGTTTCTCACCTCGCCAATCCAACAGTGCTGTTAATCAACACGCACTTATCAAACACGTATAGACAGATCGCACAATGGACCACAGAATTCAATGAAGATTGATCCAAATTTCCGTTTTGCCTCCTCGAAAACAGTTTATAAAAACGCGAGCGTGCGCGGATCCATCCACAGTTCAGTTATTAAATCAGATTTCGGTAACGCCTCCATTGCTTGACAAAACATTTCTCTCGGTGAATGGGGCGAATCTCCAACGAATTGACATGAGGCGGAGGGTGGGATAGCGGGGCGGGGGCGGACATTGAATTTTTCTGCAACCGCCTGTCAATGAAAAAAAGCAATTTGACAATCAACAACGAAATCCTGGCACGCTCGAGTGTCGTTGAACGACGCTAGAGCTGCATTGGACGGAGCACCGCGCGCTATGCTCCAAAGGATTCAGATGCATCGGGATTCCAACGGGAACCAGGATCGATACCTTGTCCCCTGTCTTACAACAGACAATGCCAGACAAGACGGCGAGATACGAGGCACGATATCCTATCGATTTCCTGCTTAGTCTCGAGAGAATTCACCCTTCAGAAAAGTCTATGGATTATTTTTCTAACGAGCCGCGTTCGATGGAAAAGAAGCTTATTCAAAGATTCCCGTAGCTCGTCGAGCCAGAGATCATTCGAACGTTTTATCAGACCCGGCCTCGAGCACGCGTCCTCCAATGGGACTAAAAGCTGTCGACGTTTTTTATCCATGACCTTGGAACCAATCTGAGACTCCGATGCAAGCTCATCGCTCTTCGACTGACGCTAATGAACCCCCTTCAGGAACGACACCCGGGCACGTTAATTAGTATTTCCGGTAGACTGCGGAAGTTCGTGTGCAAATATTCATTTTCACAGCTCAATTCGAACGATTATACATATACAGTGAGAGCCGCGAAAGTATTCGAACGCGCTTTAAAACAGAATAACTTTTTTATAACTGTACCAAACGACCTGCTTTTCTATAATTAATTAGAAGTATTGGTTTATAAAATGATATGCAAATAAGACTGTCGTACTGAATTCTGTCGTATTTCAGATCTTAGCATTTAAACAAATTTTCGAAAACCATAATTGTAGAAATTATACTGGGTGCCTCGTTGGAGTGTGACTCCCACAATATCTTCTTTAATTTTGACAAAAGAAAAAAAAAGATTTCTGATTGTTATCGATGTTTTGAAGGTCGAACTGAAATTTTGTTATAAATAAAGATCCGCAGGGCATAAGAACACGATGTGTTTGTGCGTCAAGGTGTTAAATATGGCGGGCATGCACCGTAATTATTATATGAAGGTAATGCAGATTTGAATTTGCTACGAACTATTATAAGCATACTTCAAAATGAAACTCGTGCTCTTAATTATTCTGTCGATGTTTTCTGTGGAAAATTGACCATCCATGTATGAAAACAGTACTGAGCTACATAGATCTCCACTGCACTCTCACCTTTAAATAAACTACTGCTGCCGTGTCATATTTATCTTACGACTTACGACCATATCACCTGGACAAGTAATATTATCGTTTATAAGTTGAAATAATAGGAATTATTGAGGTAGAGTTAGTGCGTAATCTTGTATTAATATTTATTGCAACTAGACTGTGGATTTGATGTATTTATGACAAAATTGAATGATAAGAACATTAGAAGAATTGAAGATTGGTGTTATATGACTTTCAGCTTCTTAAAATAATTAAGAGATGAAATCGTTTTGCATTAACAGTTCAATTTTTCAGTAAATATTACTTAAATATCATACATAATAAGAGGCAGTGCCGTAACGAAGGTATGAAGCGCCTGTGGCAAGTATCTAACTTGCGCCTTCCCGCAACCGAATAATGACAAAAAAATAAAAAATTTTAATGTAACAAGTTCAATTTTACTAAATGCAATATAATAAATACTATTAACTTCATCAAAACGAGTTGCCTGTATACAGGGTGGTCCACGCAATTGTTTCAAGTCATAACTCCATTATTATTGCATTTACGAAAAAATGCCAAAGGAGACAGATAAATGGTTCGAAGAGCACTACATCTGTAGTGACGTTTTAAGGAAACATCATTTTATATAGAAAAGTTATTGGATTTTCTTCTGATTTTTCAACAAAAAGGTATTATATGTAACCGTTCAAGCAATTTATTATTGGCAAAACCTTCTGAATTGTGATTCTCGGACAACCGGACATAGCATGTGCGTAGACTAAACAATGAGTCAGTCGTTGCAGACAGATTTCTAGGAATCTCCAAACAATACGAACCGCATTGTGCACAAGACACGGCAGAGGGAGACAATTACGTACACATCTACAGACAATACATTTTTGCTGGTGTGCGCGTGTATTATAGAAGTAGAAATCGAATGCTGTCTCGTCGTAATTTCTAATTGGTAGAGTTTGCTTTGGCTAATAATATTATAAGAAATCAGCTTTCAAAGCTTTAAAACGAGAGGGTAGAGATGAAAGCTAAATGAAAGTGTTTCCGTCCGCGACGAATATGGGAGTTGCCGTCACTTGGGACGAGATTCAATTGAAAAGTGTTTAAACTCCCTGTGAATTAAGTTTCTTCGTAAACGCTGATGGCTTAATTCGATAATTCTGTCGATTCCTATGATACGCGCCCGGTGCCACGATCAAAGAAACGGGGATTCCTGATTGAGTTTCTTCGTCGCTGCGGCGATCGACGATTGCCTCGTTAAGTTAATGGACGCATTAAATATTAATGCAATTGTCAGCATTCATTTCACAATAATTGTATCGCGACGCCATCACGCCGGCACTCTATCAATTAATATCCAATTTTCACGCGAAGTCCTCGCCCGAATCATGAATTTTCATTCCTTTACGCTTTACATTTTGAGTACGATCGAGAAATTACTACCAAAATATATGGAACACTACAGAATATTCCACAACACCCTATATTGATCCGGTCTACGTCAGATGCATGTTATAATGTATTTGAACATTTCTGATTGTCGAGAAATTTCCGACATTTGAACTTTGATCGTTTCGTTGAAAAAAATAATACAATAATAATTTGTCAATGTCTCTTATACACGTTTCAATTTAGAACACTTTGAATTAAAAAAGTGTCTTCAGTTTCCAAGACGCTGAATCGTGAAAAAGTGACCTACATAAAAATGAACGATGTACTGCGAAAGTAGAAGCTTCAAACTTTAAAACGCATCCAGATTTATTGCTGCAGGTACTATTTTTTTGAACGAAATTGTCTCAGTTCAAGCATCGACAATTTCTCGAGAATTTATAATCAATTAGAAGGTTTACGGAATGATATGCAAAAAAGATTTTCGAGAAATTATAATTTACAAGGTTACATGCTGAAATATAAAAGGTAATTTTTAAAACCTTTTTATTTCAGCCCTTAATGAAAATTTTAAATGTGTTTTGTAGATCTAAAATTTCATCGAAATCGATTGACGCAGGAAAAAACGACACGCATCGAAAGGTGTAGGATTCTGTGGATTTTAAGCAGAAAAGTCCTGAAAAACTACGATTTTCACCATTTCTAACAGCTTGTAGCTCGTGTGTATGTCAATCGATGTTAATCAATGAAATTGTCACTACTTCAGATCTACAAAATAAATATTAAAATTTTTCTAAGGGCCCCATCAAAAAAGTTTTAAAAAATGCCTTTTCTATTTCTGCATGTACTTAACCTTGTGAATTATAATTTTTGGGAAATCTGATTTGCATATCATTTTGTAAACCAATGCTTCTAATTGATTATAAAAAATCTGGTCGTTTGGTACAATTATAAAAAAGTTATTCTGTTTTAAGGGGCGTTCGAATACTTTCGTGGCTCACCGTGTATGTACCACTGAAAAATTGCATAAACATCCGCAGTCTAATGCTTTCCAATATATAATATTAATATTTTTCTCACGGAAGGTAACCGTTCGTGAGGTTGGATTAGCCCATTGGTTTTATCAAAAGGGAAAACTTGTGAGGTAAGGGGTTGAAAGTTGGACGATTCAAGATGATCCTTCGCGACGTCCTCCACGTGATCGATTTTTCGTGTGAGAAATGAGAAGTCTCGGGGGTGAGTACATGCACGTACATACACGTGTACACAGGTCGAACGAAATGCCACGGGAAACTTAGAAGACACTGACCTAAATTACCAAGCAGAGATTACTTTCGCGGGTTAATATTTAAGATCGCACTTTGGCCGCCGGCTCGGTTCGCGGAAAGAAAACGAGGAAAAGCTGCAGGCAGGGGTGAAGCCAGGGGTGTAGGCGGCCGCGCGTGATTCTTTCGCGTCTCCTGAAACGAGCGAGCCCTCCACTTCTCGTTGAACGATGCTCGAACTTTTTTCCATTCCTTGCAATCATTGGCCCGGTTTTTCGGTAACTCGCGCTCCAGCACTACCCTTTTTCTTCGCAAATTACTACTGGAACAGCGCTGCTCGACAGCTAAAAATACACTCACTGATTCCGACTATTATTACTAGGCTGCTGGTTTCATCGTCTTATCGGAAAAATAGGCGAGTGTCATTTGAAACAGAAGACACACTTAACTTTAATCTTGTATCTATTTTCTGCTGTTCGCTAATGCGTAAGAGATTGTCGTAAAGGTTGGGGCTTGTTTTGATTTTTTACTATAAAATTTCACAGGACGAGACTTACGGGAAAACATGTGTACCGTTGGATAGGTACAGTTGCCAGCCACACTTTTGCTGCAGAAAGTAATAACAGCGTTAACGGATAAAACCGGATATATACATTTTACATATATTAGAACATGTGTATAACTAACATAGATCTACAAAACATATATTTTAAATTTTCTTTAAGGAGCGAAATAAAAAAGTTTTAAAAAATGCCTTTATCATTTTTGCATGTAAATTACAATGCTTCTAATTGATTATAAAAAGTCAGGTCGTTTGGTACAATTATAAAAAAGTTATTCTGTTTTAAAGGGCGTACGTATACTTTGTACACCCACTGTACATGCATATGTTTGAGAAAAGAAACAAGACGAATTTATTAAATTGAAATGAAAACAGTACATTGTAAAAATGTTGGTTCATTCAGATTTGCGTTCAACATTTTCTGAATTGAAAAAAAAAATGAAAAGAAATTAAATTATTATTTATCGAGCTGTAACAATTGCGGTAAATTTTGTATAATATCAATACGACTTGGGGAATTATCAATTCAGGGAACAGAGGCATTGCCAAACTTTGAATCGACAGCGTCCCTTTATATCGATCGAGACGACGCGACGTTTGCAGATGCACCCGACGGGACTAATCATTTTACAGGGTTATTTTATTGACAGAGCTTGATTAACTCTTCTCATTCTCATCGCCGGGAGGGCCTTAAATTCTCGAGGACTATCATCCCGCTCAACGTCCCGACGAAATTACCACGAAATTTTCGTGCGACATACCGTGCGGGCGAGCCCGGTCGTTAAGGCGCGCAATTAAGGCGAACGATGGCTCTCGCCCCTTGCACTTGCTAATTAGAACGGCTAAATACTAACGAAGCCCATATTATTTATCTCCAGCCGCGATTATTGTGACGGAAACGAATACGAATTTATTTGTCGCCTGCCCGCCGAGCAGAAACCGTTTAACGCCGCTTTCATTTACGTTTTATGGAACAGCGCAGTGAATTCCTATTATATGAGACTTCCGCAGGCGCTAATGGACCTTAAATTTCGCGGGATTCCTTCCTCGGGATTATGCGACGCGTATTCTCGAGGGCGCCACGAGATACATCAACGTACGTGATCGGTATCGCAGATGTACCGACGACAGGTAATTTACTAGAATAACAGGGAACTGCTGTATCGACGGAGCTCGACTTTTACCGCCGATATACGATTTTATTCGTTTCGTTCGAAATGGTAATTATTGGTAGTATCAGAGAGAATATCTCTGGCAGTATTTAGACAGCGGATCTTTATGCAAAATACAAATTTTCTACCCGATTTGCAACCAACTGTGGAGCGACTTAGAAAATTTTATCTCTTAATATGTTCAATGTGTTGGAAATAATATAGCAGTAGTCTTAAATTCGTCTAATGTTTTTACTGTTTTAAATTACACCTCATTTTTGTTGTAAATCCATAAAATTCACTGTCTAGTAATGTTATTTGTTACTCTGAGACGTGTCAATATTTTAAATACGTAGTCAGTCATAAACTAACTGCGGACTTTTATGGAGAATAAAAATTATGTACACTAATTGCAAGATACGGCGAAGTACATAAACTATTTTTCTTTCCTAAATATATTCGGTTGGCAAATAAGTTCGTTCGGTTTTTTTACACTGGAATAAATCACAGAAACCGAACGAACTTATTTGCCAACCCAATAATTACAGCGAGTGGAAAATAATGCAACAGCATTTTCAATTACATTGTGTTTTTACTGTTTCAAACACCATTTTTCATTTTTGTTAGAAACACATCAAATCCGCAGTCTCTTGAATCTCCAATGTAATTTTCTCGAATTTTCAAGATCATTAATGATTTTTTAAATACATATTACCATTGATATATTACGTTAACCTTGAAATGATTCTATGCTGATAATTCATGATTTGAAAGGACCTACGAAATCAAACATTTTTAGTTTACGACCTCCATTTGGCGTTAACTTTTTTACCTTTAACACAAGATGTGTACCATTTTATTATTGCGGCAAAATATTATAATATTTCTAATTTGTTGGTTACTTCGAATACATGAGTTTCGAAAAATGAATGGAGATCAGAGTTGTACATTTTTATTAGACATTGTACATTTTTATAAAATGTCTCGATTATAATATAAAGATGATGAAATTACAGATTTCTCATTTTATATATTTCGAAATATGTTTAAAGAAACGTTTAACGAAACAACTATTTGTTCACTTGTTTTTTCACTGGAACAGACGATTCACAGACGATTTTCAATGGAAAGTGGCCAATGGAAGAATGAAAAACAATAGAAAATGTATAATTGATCCGATCGTTATTAAGTTATGGATAAATATTATATACGAGTATCTCGACGTAATACTGCAGTTAAACTGAAAAATAAATTCCACATGAACGGAGTAAACCAAGCAATACAAAGCATTTCATATTCTCTTGAAAAACTATTGATTGGACCAATATTTAATTTGTCGTCTGCAGACTTCGATAAACGTACAATAGCAAATGAATTTCTACTGACGTGGCTTCTCTTCTTTTATCGGATATCCTCTTTATTCCTTCATTCAACCGATTCAGTCCCAGAAAGGTTCGCAGCCTTGACTTTCCTTATATCCCGGTAATACCGCGACTGGTCGGAGATAATTAAATTAATTGCGCCCGGCTTGCTCCCCCTTCAATTAAGTTTTTCTATCGCCTCTTTTGTCGCCTAATCGGATATACAGATTCATCCGCGTTATCGCGTGCCACTTTCAGTTGTGTTGCGAGGCCTGAATATTTCCTGTGAAACTGTTTACCGTCCAATTAGTATAGCAAATGAATACTTCCTCTGCGTCTTCGTTGCTCGCAGTATAAATTCAATTATCCGGTTACCGTTCACGGTTCTATTTAACAGCGAAAGAGTTTCACGGTCGAAAACGTCAAATTTTTCTTGAATGTTCTTTCCCTGCACCTCGTACGGAGTTTACCAAATTATTAGTAATTTTATTAATATTATTAGTAGTATCGTACTTCAAAGAAATACATTAACACGACAATTATTTGATTCACTAATTGTTATTAGAAAGTCGAGCGCTTCGTATTTAATTTAAACAGTACAAACAGTTCCTTCGAGCAATTTCGTGGAGCATAAAAATACATGTTTAATGCTTAAGTGGATAAATATAAATTATATTTATAGTTATCATTCATCTCTAAGGAAACGACCGATAGAAGCGAAATAGTAAAATTTGATTTAACTCCACAAATAGTTATATTATTAATAATTGCACATTAAATAATGATTAGTATTCTGAGTGGAGCCGCATCCACCCCAATCGATTAATGCCTGATGCGTAGAGTACAATGAAATAAAGAAAATTTGACCTTGGAGTTTAAGGTCGGGGACAATTTTACGGCAATCTTTTTCTTTACACCCTTTACATTTAAAATTCAAATTGTTTAGAAGAAATCGGTCAACTCCTGCTTCCCTATCTGATTGCGAGTTGGAACTTTGGCATCGAACTTCGAAGGGTGGTTTCAACCCTCAGTGCTAGAGTAACCGCAGCTGACAAAATACGTATCCATTATTTCAGCTACTCCTCAAGCCTATAGTGTAGTCAGTGGTTCCACCCAAATCGGGCTCAGGCAATTTGCGACCCTTCTTAGCGAATGAGTCACACGATCTTTTCCCAAACCCCTTGCCTTATGACATCAATTAGGCACGTGCTGAAGCTTCCAAAGTGAAATCGATAAAGAATATTTAGATTTTCCCAGTCGATTGTAAGCATCATATTTACATCGTCATTTAATTTAACCCTGCGAGGACTCTCCTGACAAAATTTCTGCTCATAAATTTTCGCTACTCTAATATTGCAAATATTTACCATCGCATTTGTCTCGAAATATATTTTTACTTAAATATTTTTAAGATGTCCACTGTTTTAAATTGTATTTGCCCATTTTGATCATAAATGCATAAACTCCGCAGTCTAGTTATAACACTAAAAAGACAACAAATAAGCGAAACAGGGAGTCGAAGCGTCTAATCTCTTTTCCAATCGCTATTCTTCTATACGTTCGGTACACTGCAAAGAATGTAGCACCTCTGCCATAACTGTCGCTCGGCAGACCCGACGATACGAAACTTACGGAGATACTACAGTGCTGTCTTGGTTTGGGTTAGGTTTTGTAGGGGATGGTGCAAGAAAAGAGGTGAACCCACTTGTCTATCTGTAACAGATGCAGTTATAACCTGTGACTGTGTCACAGATGTGCACTTATACGCAGACTTGAATGTGCCAGTAAGAATTTCTGTGTTGCAAATATCTGAGCCCCTTGTAATCTCCACCAAAAAACGAAGCTGGTATTCGTATTCAGCACATCAGAACTAGTAGAAAAACAGGTGCCAGAACCTTGGGAGGGAGCCAACTGGAAAGCCTCACCTAAGTGAGCACCACCGTCCCAACAATTGTGTGTGTGTGTGCGTTTCCTTGCACTCTATCTATCAATGACAAGCATTTCGCTCCGAGAACCAGTGCACGTGACCCAGGTGGGAGGAGCATTAAGTCCGCGACCAGCGAGTGAAACTTTTTTACTCATCGTATTCCTCGGTAATGAACTTTCGTCGACGGAAAGGGTTCGCAAACGAGAACACGTAGGCAAGACGCGCATTCATCGCCGGAAGCGGGAAAACCCGGTGTCAGCGTTAGTCGTTCCAAGAGCTGATAATCCGGCGTGTACGCGTGGCAGCTACCTGTTCAAGACACAGGGCGTCTGCTTTGCTAATTGCCAGTCGTCGTTGCGTGGAGATCGGGGAAAGGCGGGCTGGATAAAATTCTGTGGAAACACGGCGCTAACTACACGGAAATGTCATCAACATTGTTGGTCGTCGGCCAATGGCGAATCCGCGCTCGCGGATCCGTTTACTTGGCATTTGGATGTCTCCCTTTCTGCGTCTCATTCGGGGATGATGCAGTTACAGACCGCGCGGACAGCCAACCGTGATAATCGGGCTGATTCGCGACGTGAGCAGAAACTGGCAACTCTCTACCGTGCCCGGTTGCTAGCCTTCGTCCTTTGTTCTCGATGAGAACCGGAAAAAGCTTAGTTGACTATTGGCTGCAACCTGGACAACCTAACGACTCGGACAGTTTTGCGGGTTTCCTTGCGTCTTGGCAGAGGATTACGCTGCTTTTGGAACGGGGCAGTCTTTAGCCGGTGATTGGGGACGTGCAGAAGAATAAGCATATTTAATCAGCCGTGAGGAACACGGGCGTCCGATGCACTCGCGGGGATGTTACGATAGGTTTGGAACGGAAGTGCTTTTGGTTTGTCACGTTGGAACCTTCTTAAAAACTTCGTAAAGGGTGTAGCCAGAGTCGCTACCAGGGTTGCCATCTGCGAGTCTCGCCAGGCCCCTTACCCTTCCGTCCCTCGCCCTGCTGCGCAGCGAAGCCCGTCTTTGCTTCCCCCACTCTTCCCACTAATGCTAACGCTTACCACGTGGAGCAAGCTAACTTAGCTTTTTAGGGGGAAGCAAAGGAGGGCTTCGCTGCGCGCTGGGCGAGGGCCGGAAGGGTAAGGGGCCTGGTGAGACTCGCAGATGGCAACCCTGGTAGCGATTCTGGCCACACCCTTTACGCAGTTCATGGAAAAAATTCATGGAAGTTCTATCGGACAGCATACACGAGTGTGAATTTTTTCCGAATTTTTAAACTGCAAAATCAATTTTTAAGTTCCCGAAACAGATGACCACGTTTATATTGTCATTGGACAGCGGATCTATATGCAAAATAGATATTTTCTACCCGAATTGCAATACAACCTGGAGTGCAATAGAAATTTATTTCTTCTCTTAATATGTTTAATAGGGTGAAAATAATATAACAGTATATTGAAATTCTTCTAATTTGATTGCAATTCGAAATTACACCCTCTCATTTTTGTTATAAATGCATACAATCCGCTGTCTAATTACTGTGGTAGTTGTATCTTATTAGGCAAACTACACTGAAGCAATATCGAGCAATTTTTACCGAATAAAAGAGGAGGCTTGATTGTTGCTCGATGTTGCTTTAATGTGAGCATAGCTTGAGGCAGGATGGCTACAGTTACGATCTCTTTAATAATTGCTACATCGCTTTAATCGCATATGTATACGCATATGCTTCTACAAAACTGATTTTTTGAACCTACTTAGATTACGTAACCGTTTATCTTAAGTGATAAGTTCCATACTAGGAACTGCTATCTACTTTCAACTTGTGTTTAAGTGAGTGACGAGTTTAATTAAACATATTTCTAATTTACAAAACTACGATCACAACACGATTACACGTCGTTTCGAACTATGTGTTTTATATAATCTCATTTTTTCTTTCCCGACTTAAATCATCCGAGATCGTTGCAAAATTCTTCAAGATTTCACAAACTTGGGCTAATAGTAGAGAAAAATTTGAAACACCTCGAACAAAGATATTTAATTTTATGAAAATAATTAGATATACACCGGCGCTATGAAATTACTTAAAAGTTATCATAAAATGTCATGTTTGTCACTGACCTCCACGTCAAATTCCGATGCTGCCACTGCTGTCCATGGATCGTGTAACGTTTGTGCCTCATTCTTGTGTACCTAGGATCCGGTTCATCCGGAAGTCCACATCGGGGAAGTTTCATTAATTCTACTGTAGCGTCATCGATGTTACCAGTTGCAGGAACGCCTCCAAATCTCTAATTTAAAAAATGGTCCACAGTTACAAAATATATTTTATAAATTGCTTTCATAAATCTCTATTTCCTTGCCCTTATTTCTATTATTTACTCCATTTCGCTTTACTTCCGCGCACTATGTTTAATTCCACCATATTACACTCTGTTGAAGGAGTACTGTAAATAAATATTATTACTGGTATTGCTACTAGTACTGCTTCAAATTTTAATAATCATCGTACGATTGAAATATTTTGGACGAGTGAATCAATAAGAGGACAATAAGAGGATAGGTTTGTTACATTTTCCCTATGTTTATACGACTGGGAACACGGTCTCAAAGCGATTCGATAGATTATAATTCGCAGAACTATAAAAGTAACAGAGATCTAAAGAACTCGGTGTCAGTAGTAACGGGAAGGTCATAGAGCGCGAGCACGTCCCAGTTACCATAAAACGGCACTTTCTATCGTTATATCTATATCGATAACTGTTTTTCTATTACCCATATTCCGAAATTTATACTTGTATTCTGAACATTCTCCGCGTACGCGACTCAATTTTATTCGGGTAAAGTGCCATATGAAGCCAATTTCCGCACAGCAATTCTACGAAATGGTGGGGCCCTCGTAAGAACTTGTGACAGAAATTGTATAAGAAACCGTAGCTTAAAAAACTATGAAAACAATGACATGATTATTGTTAAAGCATTCTTATTATTTCCTGTTGAAACATTCTTATCATTTATTGTGAAAATTTCGCTGAAACGTCACAGAACTGCAGACTTTTATACGAAATAGAAATTATCTGCATTAATTGCACGATAGAAAAGCCACAGGGACATTTGTTTCTGTTTTAAATCGTTTTAATGAACCGAAAGCAACGCAACAATATATTTTTAATTTCTTTAAATGTTTTCACTGTTCCGCACTTCAAGTACTAAAGGTATACATCTTTATCATAATTGTATTGTACCATACGATTTGAACTTTTATGGAAAGCTAGAGCAATTAGTTCACTACAGGATGTGAACAAATTTTTTTTCAAAAATAGCAATTGATCGGAATTGTAGTAAAAATGCTAAAAGTTGTGAAATGCAACTTCTAGTATTTTTTCTATAATTCCGATCAATGGCAATTTTTGCAAAAATTTCTTGTCGCATCCTGTAGTAAACTAATTTGTCTAGCTTCCCAAAAAAGTTCAAATCGTATAGTATAATATATATATACAGTTATTGTCTTTTTTAGAGCGTCCGGATATAATTCGAGTAACTGTAAATAGGACTTTCATTTGAAACATACTATTGTATGATTTATATAATATTTCCCGAGATATTCGAGAGTTCCGCTTCAAACCAAACATACTGTACCAAAGATTTCTCTGAAAGCTCGTCTCTAAATTAGAGGACCCATCGCGAGATTCCATTTCGATGCCAATTCGTTAGGGAGGTTCGAGAAAGTATTACTATCGTTGAACGTCCATGCACGTTTGCTCCTAACGAGCTCCATTTTCATGTAAATTCACAGCAAACGAGCGATGCGTCGCTTTTTCCCGATTGTGTATTTGTGTTCGTTTTTCCACCATTTCCGTTTTTTCCGGCCGTCAAAGTTACATTGTCCCAATGGATCGATCGAAAGGATCATCCAAACGAAATGGAAACTCAACGACAGAGTCACATTCAAACGTTTCCGCTAGTCTAATCTCGTATTCGATGCAGCACCAGGCTTTTTTTGCGAGGAATCACAATTTAGCCATTTCACTGACGAACGGATTATTTGACGTTTGATCTAACCGATCCGATTTCTGTAAATGGACATTCCATCGGTACGGTTACCGAAATGTTCATTCGATACAATAGTCTGTTTCTAATCCCTACAGTACTATAGATATTTACAAACTCGAGCACATTATTGTTCATTTGCACATATTGAAGCAATCATCGTGAGCGCTCCACGATCTTGTCAAATTTTCCAAAATTTCGTTGCGTATTCATATACCTCCAGAACATCCTTAATATCCGTGGACATTTCAATTCGTTCGTTCCTTTAGCAAACCGAAAAAATATTACAGCAAACGAGACATTAAAGATGCGTCGGGTGTGCCCAGAAAAATGGGTATCAAAAATGTGAACGCGACATCGAATACAGTATTCTCTCCACACTTTTCGTCTACCATATACAATTTATTCCCTGCACATTTAATTTACAACGGGCGAGGAGTCACGTCTCGTATTCGACACACGTCTCGATGCCAATCTTTTTAAGTATAAAACTATTCCACGAAACATTTCACTCACCTGTAAATTTTTAATGGCGTCCCTGAGCTGATCGTCCGTCCTAAGGTTTCCGGTCTCTAAATCCGACTGGGGCAGGTATCCAAATTTCATAAGATAATTTTGCTGAAACAGAAAAATCCGAAATGATAAGAACGCTGAGATATTAATCAAACAGTAAAAAAATATTGCAAAACAAAATTTAACAAAACATTCATGATGAAAAACACACATTACGGAACTTTTTTGTTTTCGATTATTTGCTCACTAAAGTGAGAAATAAATTTCTATTCGGTTACTATGTCTTGCGATTAATGCAAGCAGTTTTTATTTTGCATAAAGATCCGCAGTCTACTCATTTTCAATTTTCCTGCGATCTTGTCTTTAATATTTAGTTTACTTTTTTTCGGGATACTGTCCCACAAACTATTAAAATAACTATGTCGTTATTTTAATACAGCAAATACTAATCACCAGATTGCGAATGTTATTTCAATATTTTTTTATTGCATTACATTCTACGCAACATGCAATAAAAAAATGTTGTCCGTGAAATTCAAGGTCAAGGACAATTTTGCGGCAACTTTTTTTTACAGATCTTCGTCGATCCGAAGATGTAGGATACGCCTATGGTACCCAAAACCAATTCTTCACACCCTGTACAAAAGTTTTTATTTCGCAAAAAGATTCGAAGTCTATTAATCACAGTCGTGCCGTGAGTCCGGAGGGAGTCAGTTTAAATTCGCTTCTGGAAGAGCGAGATTTGATAAAAGTTTCAGAAACTGGCTCGCCCGTTTTACAAGGCAGGACGCGCTAACGCTATTTCTATGGAACTTGAACAAACTGAAGTTAATCCGAGTATGGGCATCAACAGAAAGAACGATTTCTCTGGCATTGTTCCCCGGACTCTTTTCTTTGCTCCCGAAACCGGTTGAACACGACGACCACGTCATCGGTTGCACTACCATTTAAAGAGGATAATACATCCAGGAATGTCATTCGCTGCACAGGTATTTTTGGGACAATCCTAGTAACCTCCTCCGTGGTTGCGCTTTTCGACGAGAGTCAATGAACCTTTGGCTCAAACACATACGTTTCGGTACCAATTAAAACCACGGATCGAAATAAACGCTTACCTTCGGGTTTTACAAAAGTTCTGTTCGAACTTCTACGTAGGGTCGCCAGATCTTCTATATTTGATATGAGTCTTCTATGTTTGAACTTTGATCTCCTATATCATATTTGAATAGCATATAATTTTCAAAAATCTTTGTTTGAATAAAAAAGTGTAAAATGTGCTGTGTAGCTCTTTTACTTGAACGTAAAAAACAAGGTACAAAAACCAACAATTCTTTTAAGGATTAAGATTTTTTTAATTTTTATACAAAAATTCTCTATTAAAATCTACAATCTTAAATCTTAAAAGAAAATTTTGGTATAAAAATTTAAAAAATCTTAATCCTTTAAAAAAATGTTGGTTTTTTAACCTTGTTTTTCACGTTCAAGGTCAATTTTGCGAGGGGTTTCTTACGTCATTTTCGACTAAATCGGGGGTGTAGAATGGCGCTATGGTGTCCACGACATATAATTTTATGACACCCTGTACATAATTGCAGTTTTCACTGTTTCTTCTATATTTGGATAAAACATTTCTGGCAACCCTACTTCTACGTGTCGCACTAAAAGTGACTATTTGATTGTACTTTATAAAAATAATACTTAATAAGTTTGTTGAATAATTCTTCATGGATGCGTCTTTACAATCCTAACAATCGTATATTAGAAATGTTAACACTAAACCTATCGAGCCTTAAAAGTAACATGTCCCCTTATAAAGATGACAAGATTGATTTTATTTAGACTTTGTGCAGCTCCTATTGTAATATGTGCTCCACTTCAATCATATTTCTCATGAAATTATTTTGATTATATCAATAATCGTAAAATAGAAAATCGGGACTCGGTCATTCTGACCGGTGATGGTAGATTTAGTGCTAAAACTCATAATTTCTAGGGTTCCCGTAAACCTATAGTGTTAACGCCTGTACTCTGTTCTGATCAACATGACCCCATGAAGGTTATTTGCATTTCCCTTCTTTAGACAACATAATTTTTTAATTATATGCATATTGAAAGCATTAGAACCCGTCATTTTTAGGAGCACCGTAAACCTAGCGTTGATCATTCTATTTACTATGTTCTGATCAATACGACCTTGTGAAGGTCATTTGATTTCCCTTCTTTAGACAAAATTATTTTCCTGGTCCTCCATAAATATCGAATCCAGTTAAATTATTAATATTATTTTCCCCAAAATTTTAAGCAAATAGTTCAAAACTGTTCTGTTATAAAATTAGTGTCGGAACAGATAGAAAAATTTAATGGAAATTTAAATAAAATCATGACATTAGTGACTGTAAAAATAAAAGTGTGTGTGGAGTGCTAAACTATATTGACGTCATCTTCGTGGGTGGTCCATGCTTTTATTTTTATAGTCACTAATGTCATGATTTTGTTTAAAATATGAAATTTTTCTATCTGTTCCGACATTAATTTTACAAGAGTAGAAATTTTGAACTGATTGCTTAAAATTTTGGGGAAAAATATTGTTAATCATTTAACTGGATTCGGTATTTTATGGAGAACCAGGAAAAGAATTATTTTCCCCTTTTCAGTGCATTTTAATTTAAGCGTGGTTTTTAAAAAGGTTTTTTTGTTATATGTATATGTTATTTATAATGAACTTTCTGTCATATATTGGAATGCAGTTACAAATTAGCACAGAGTACTAATACAAGAAATAAGTAGTGAATGACGTATAAATAAACAGGTTAGAGCAATCAACTGCAATAAGAGTTACGATAATTGAAAACCAGAGAACATATCGAGTTGCCCAGAGCTTCCCTGTTAAGAAGTAGTACGAAATCGACACTCCAGTCGACCGCGATAGTACACATTCTCCGCCACTGTATCGGCAGACCGTAGTTTCTCGAATTAAAGTCTTTTAACGAGGGTCACTCCGATCGACTGGACACTTGACCTCGTTGACACGGTTTCCGGTCCGCTTGTGTCCTTGCCGTCTCTTCTATTGCTTCTTTCAGTCGCAAGATAAGACACGAAAAGGAAAACCAACCTTTCCTTTCGATAGTTCTACTGCCCCTCGGAACTTTTTCAGAATTATCTTCTCTTGCTATCTACCTTTTCTCTAACTCTCCTATTCTTCCCGCTTTAACAATAGACGTTAAGCTTCAGCTTCTTCTGGCTCGCTCGATCGTTTACATTTCGTTCCCCTGTTATCTCGCGGCAATTACGATGCCGTGAATATTTATAAAGTGAAGCACATGCTCTGCATTGTTCTCTTGCAATACTTCCAAGGAATACCTCCAAAATTGTTGTACTTGAAGGAGTTGATTCCGGAGGTCATTCGAAGTAACTTTTCCCTTTACAAAAATGTTCTCCGCGGCTTTGTTCAGAAGTTATCAACGAAAAACACGGACCAATCAGAGTGCGGCTACTAACGGACGGACTTCGGCTCGGCCAATGCCAGCGCATGACTCAACGCGAGCTATCCTCTGATTGGTCTGAGTTTTTCGAAGCCACGGTGAACAATTTCTCAAAGGAAAAAGTTACTTCAAATCACCTCAGCAGTCACCCCTTACAAAATCAATGTAAAATTATTAGGTTGCTATAACATACAGTAAAGGAGCATAACACTTTATATGAACGGACCAAACGACTTCAATATGCTCTGAAAATTTCAACGAAATTGATTAATTAGTTTACGAATTATAGACGATCAAAAGTGGTAAAACTTGCCACTTTATGGTACACTAGAAATTACCACTTTTGATCGTTTATAATTCGCAAACCAATTAACCAATTTCAATGAAATTTTCACAGCGTACATAATTTATACCAGTTGACCAGACACACCTTTTAAATTTTCGTTATTGGCCCAGCTAAAAAAGTTGTAAAAATCAATTTTTACTAGTGTTCTTCACAATTCCGTCCAAATACATTTTTTCAACACACTTTTTCACATCATTTACTAAACTAATTCTTCTAGCCTTAAAGAGAAATTGAAGTCGTTTGGTCCATTCATAAAAAAGTTGTTCCGATTTAAAGTGTGTGGAATCAGTTATGCTCCTTACTGTATATGTTAGTTTATGTGGAATGTTGAAAATAATGAAGTTTGGCGTTCATGTTTGCGACGTGATTTTACAAACAAATTATCGAATAATTGCAAAGGAAATGGCAATGGGTGTAAACGAGACAAAATACGGCGAATACCGCTGAGATTAGCGTATCCCCAACGCACACACCTAATCTCGGGCAGGCTAAGCGTACGCCATACGGCTCCTATTTCGGCAATTAGTTACCATTTAACCCTGGCACATATATCGAACCAGGTCTGGCCAAGTTTGTCACAGGGTTACAACTAACGGCCGTTAACAGGAAGAGAAGGCCGGTTAGTAGGTTGAAGCAAATGGGCAGGGGTGAAAGGGCACCAAAGCAGGTTCTCGCGAGAGCTTTCCGAGAGCTTTGGACCGAGCACAATGGACGGCGTTGCTAGCAATGTCTTGCACTTAGCTGTCGCCTGCTCTTCAATTAAGCCGAGTTTCGGCCAGTCTAATTACCTTTGCGTTTAACCGGATACGCGACTCCGTCCTCTGGAGAAATCGTGTTATCCCGCGGTCATCAGATTAATACCGAAATTCTTTCCGGCATCCAGATTTTTCCTGTTCAAGTCATTTCACCGCGAATCGATCATTTTTTGACACCGATGTCGGGGATTTTGTTCGAAATGATATATGACGCGGTGCACGCGAGATTAAGGGAGATTTCAGGCGTTTCGCTGGTGCCAAAAGTCTTTTAACAACGTACAAACCTACGAATTTTTTAATTGGACGACTCGCACTGGGGTATTTGCTTTTTTTTATTTGTACACCCGTGAACTACTATTCTTCACCGAAAGTCAAGAGATTCTGCAGCACGCTTTGCGTTCTTCAATATTCGTTGAAACAGCGTTCATTCATTAGCGATTTTCGAGCGTTTTAAGGAGATTTTGTAAATTCTTCGGACTTTCACACAGATTTAATTTTCGTTATTGTATGAATTAGTATGGTTCATTAATATTTGAAAATAATCAATCATTCTGTAAGCTTTTTTACGATTATAAAACTTCGTTGACGATTTCGTTGTAATCTATTATTATTATTAACACTTTACCTACCGGAAGCCTATTAATAGGATTTTCAATAATTGTGCTCTACCAAAATAAAGCATAGAAATCTTCTGTTAGATTGCAATCTTAAATGAAACTATTAGATGACGTTATCGAGGGCGACTTGTTAGGTCGCAATGAAAATTCCGGTTACTTTCGAAGGTTCCATTAAAAAGTGTTTAGCCATGTACCGTAGATTTTTCAAAATGATGCAATAATCATCGGTCGGTAATGTGTTAACTAAAAACACGGACCAATCAGAGCGCGGCTATCTTGAACGGATTTCGGCTCGGTCAATGCCAACGCCACGCTCAGCTGCAGTCGTGCACTGATTGGTCCGTGTTTTTCGTGAATAATTCTTTAACTATGCCACGGTGAACATTTTCGCAAAGGAAAAATTGCTTGAAATGACCTCGGGAATCACCCCTTTCAAGGAAGTACATTTTTGTGACATCCTGTATTCTTCGATCAATACGAATTGTTCGTTCACAGGTCTCTCTGGATCAGGCCTGGCCAACACGCGGCCCGTCGCACGATTATTACTGAAACTTTTGTTTCTCGCGTTGTCTGTATACAAAAAAAATATTAAATAAGTGAAAATTTGTATGTGTCATTGTTATAATGCGCAAGTGCGACTTCGAACTCCAGTTCTATATTTGATATCTTCGATACAATTGAGTTACAGTGCAACAATGACATGAAACAAATTTTTTCCACATTAAAAATTAATTTTTACAATACTTGTATTACATCCGAGAGATACTCCAACTAAAAATATTTTGCACAACGAGTTGTAAGTGCTTTTGGAGCCACATATTAGTTTATGAAACATTTTTTTCGAAGATGAAAACAAAGAATGTTCATCACGTTCTTTATTAACAGATGCCAATTTAGAAAACCAGCTAAGATGTGCAACGTCGATGTGCAACAAAAATGTGCACAGTATTTTGCAAGTAAGTATGCATTTATAGTGGAGCAGCGAGGTGAGCTGTGCGGTGAAAATAAAAGAAAAACAATGAAAGTACATATGTACTTTTTCTTTAGCATGTGTCGAAATGTTATCACGAATGTTGGTTTGTTTTCACCGCGCCGCTATCATCGATGCTCGCCGCTCCACTATAAATGCACCCTAACTTCGCGTTTCGTCCGCTGTAATGGAGATAATACAATATTCTACGTCACCGTAAAGAGTCGCGACGCGCCCCTCGACAATTTGTTGTCTCAACCAGACGTTTACGAGTCATTTAAGGTCCAGTGTCGGGTGAATTGCGTTGTACATTGCGTGGCCAACCCTCGTCAAGTGAATTTAATTCGAACGGAAAGCTGGAAAGTGTCCGAACGCCTAATTGATGTCAGCCGCGCGAACGCGCGCCCGGAAGAGCTCCGTATCTGGCATAGATAAATTAGTAAAATAAACGAGCAATTCCCGATCGGCGTCCGGCGACACGGTTTATTCCGATTGCGTTCGAAATCAATTCGGGAACGAGTTTACAAGCCGTTCGAGGAGAAAAGAAACAGTCTGCGTGGAAACATTCGAATCGAATCCCGTTTTTCTTCGAGAGTTCGTGTTATTCTTCGCCAACAGACGCGCGGCACGGCGACGAGACGTTATTCTATACACGTCCCGTTTTCCGCTGGCCATTCGACGGAACTTCTTGCGTAACCGGAAATGGCTCGGTAAAATCTACGCCGGATATCGTCAGCCATGACCGTAATGCAGATTCGACACACCAATTCGACAAATAATTCACCGTTGTTCGACTGTCTCCTACAGTTTCCCTTCTGTAGAGGCTAGTCCAGAGTATCGCATTCTTTAAGGATGTTCTGGAGGTATATAAAAACGCAACAAAATTTTTGAAAATTTCACAAGATATAAATCTTATTAAATTAATGTAATCACCAAAGTTTGGGTTCGATTCACTGCACCGTTTAAATATTATTAGCAACTTAAAGTTTACACATTTTAACATGTCTTCTTATGGAGAATTCATAAAATTCCACTTCAAATCCTATTTAAACCTTGAAAAAACGCAACTAGAAACTCCAGTTTTGTTTTTATATGTAGTAAAAATTATGTAATTAATTATATTCAAAATTTATAAGGATTCACTAAACAGTTACAGAGCAAAAAAATTATAAACTGTTACAAAACGTCAAATTTATCGTGTTGTCTCTCACTAGCATGGAAACGCGACAAGTGTAGACCACTGAATATAGCTACAGAGGGTACAATATTCGCAAAAGTTTAATGCAAAATATACTCATGAACGGCTTTCATTGCCATGTATTGATGGACTTCAAATTTCTTGTACTCTTGTCTCTCATTGTACCTCCAGAACATCCTTAAGGAGATGGACTATCCTGAATATGAGCTTTCACTTTATGGAAGTAGTATAATTTATTTATTAATTTCTTTTTATATGTATAATGATGTAACGGGGCCGATTCCTGGAGAGAATCATGCAGGTCTGTTACAATGACTAAAATCAACTCATTTTTCCAAAGATGAACTTACACCACTTTCAAAAACAATGGCTCATATCTACAGTGCTGTGAATAATTATCAAGTTAACGTCAATTGTATTTATATTTGTTTTTATTCACGTGTATGCATATTTTATTTCGCTTTATTTATCTCGTCGTACGATTTTCTACCCAATAATTACAATACTTGCAATAATTAGAATTTATTCATCTTGAGTCCATTTAAATGGCTTGTCACATACGTAGTCATCAAATGACCTTAGCAATCACCTCCTTCAGGGAAGTATGTACAAATTTTTGGGGCACCCTCCATATATGTACAAACTTATATGTAAATGTATATTCAATGTACAACACGCTTATACTTTGTATTAAAAAGTTTGTACTACTTTATCACAAATATATGTTACATAGGTACGATCAGTGTTTCTTGAAAATGTTGAAAAAATGGTGCAAAGGATGTGCTCGAGTTTAATATTTGCTGTATAAATCTGCTGTTTTTAGCAATTGTTTTAGGGCTAAATAATAAGTAAAACATTCCAGTTGTTACAGTGATATTAACAGAACTCTTTTAATTTCAATCTGCATTTTTTCCAGAACAGAATATTAAAAAATGGCAGAGCTTTACGCGATAATGGATACTTGCTGCACAAATCACACAGTGTGTGTAAGAAGAAATGAAATTTTACAACAACTACAGAACATATATTTTAAATTTTCATTGATGGCCCAAATAAAAGTGTTTTGAAAAATGCCTTTCTATTTCTGCATGTAACCTTGTAAATTATAATTTTTGGAAAATCTATTTTGCACATCATTTCGTAAACCAATGCTTCTAATTGATTACAAGAAACCAGGTTGTTTGGTACAATTCGAGAAAACAGTTATTCTGTTTTAAAGGGCGTACGAATACTTTTTACACCCACTGTGACACTACAAACGCTGCAGCATTGGAACGCTGGCGTATTTACTTCGTTCCGGCCACAATAAATTCAATAATCCGCGAAATCAATGTGTCCCCTAATCCGGCCTTTGGCGAACGGTCGTTGAAAATGGAAAGCTGCAGAAATATCCGCAATCTAATTGTGGGAGACCCTGCAGTATTGGCGTGTAATAGGGACGCTCGCGTCGTTCATTTCGAAAGCAATCGTTCGTGCTGTTTTATCGAGCGTCAACTGTCCGGTTAAATACGTGTCGACTGGCCTGGCTGAATGGTCTCCGGATTGCTAATTAGTTGTCTGGTTCAGTCACGTTTCGCATCTCGAGACGTGTCTCTTCGTTTGGCAATCTGATACGGTCAGAGGAACGGACTTGTGGTTTGGGCGTAAGTTCCAATAGCATCGGCGGGGGTTCCACTGCCAATTCGATGACAGTAGATTCAATGGAATAATAGAACGATTTGCGATCTGGTTTCGACCGCGAAAGGGGATACCCTTGTACTAAGAACTCGTTACATTCACCGACAAAAGTATACTTTCGCATGGATTTTTCAATGATTGTCTTTCTTAATCGTACACATCAATCAGTCAATCTTGAAACTAATAATTTTGTATAAAAATCGTACAACACCTGGATTTATTTCTATGCTTGAAGTACTTCCGATCAACGATTTAATAAACCATCCCGATAATTAAAAAAACATGCCGTGTAAAGAGAGATTCAAGCGCGTGCTCCAGCAAATCTAATAAAATATTCGCTTACAAGCCAAACAATTTAGCGTCGGACACGGATCACCGATCGACGATTTAAAAAATCACCGGTGACAATAATCAGAGTTGGGCATTAATCAATTAGAATTTTAAACAAGATTGATCGGTTAATGTGTACGATTGAAAAAGGTAATCGTTGAAAAATCGACGATTGATTCAATTCCTTAACGGCAACATGGTTTCCATCGTTGAATTTATATGATTGGTTTACACATAGCAAGTATAACAAAGTTTTATTGGTATTACCCGGTTTTGTTGAACAATTACTATAGTTTACAGTATTTTACAGACGCAAAATTTCTCTTGAAAATGATCCACATTTGGATCGAGACGTCGAGAACGATTTAAACAATTTAAATTCGAACCTGTGGCGCCGAAATCATTAAATTGTTCATTGATTCAATCGATTGATGAAGTTAATCGTCGATCAACTGCTTAAAAAAAGAAACCATCAAAAAATCGGAGACTGATTTCATCAATTGTTGAAGTTAGTAGCCTCTATAAATTGTAATAAGGAGGGAGAGAGAGAGACAGAGAGCGGAGATGGAGAATTGACAGAAATATATCTCAACAAAAACTCAGTTTATATTTTTGTCAGTATTCATATATAGTTTTGATTCCGTATTTCATTTCGAAATTTCAGCAGTTAATCAATTATCCGATTGTCGATTGCAATTGAAAAGAATGTAATCGTGCACCGCAATTAACGACCAATGTAGGAGTTTAATTGTTAATCGCGATTAACGATTGAAATAGAAATTTATGCATCAATCGTTAATTAAATTTTTGCCCAACTCTGCAAGAACGATTTACCTTTAATCAACTCAGAATAATATATCATATAGCCAGAATCAATAATTGTATTGAAATAAAAATTTCGTATAAAGTGGATTTTTCCACGTGGGTTTTTATTTGTCAATCGTTGATTAAATTTTTCCCCAACTCCGGTGATGATATCCGTTCGATTGCGGTACGAACGGAAAAAAGAGAATCACTCGGCTATGCTTGCCGGGGGCAAACAGGTAAAAAGGAAAACGAATGATTCGACCAGTTAGTTAAATAATATATCGGCTGATAACGTTCGTGTTTGTTTGGAATAGCAGTTGTTGGTGTCCACGGGGGTTCGGAATTGACTGACCGAGAGAGGGCAAGCCCGGCGAGTTCACCTGCGTCGCGCCGCGCCGTTGCATCGGAACGAAACCGCGATGCAAGATTTATTGTCGTCCATTCATTTCGGCCGACTGTACCGGGCGCGGTAATGTCCGGCAGCCGCGTTTCCGGAATGAAATGAGAAATTTCCGCCGGCACGACGGAAGATAAGTATCGATTAGTATCCACGCCGCACGTTAGAACGCGAGCCGTTAATTTATCGCGCGGCGTTGCACACCAGGCCGGAGGGCACCACGGTGAAGAAAAGTCAAAGGTGGCGAAAAAAATGGTTAGCGTTTCGAATTTCAGTTGATAATGACGAAAAGAACGCGAAAACGACCAGGAAAATTCATTCGGATGAATTTACGATTCCGACGCGGAGCGCGGCGCGATGAAAAATGTTTATGCCAGGCAGCCGCGACACGGGAATCTCGCTCATTTGTTTAAATTTCGCGCTCAACGCGGCGAGAGATGCGGTCGAAATTTATACGGGTTGTCGGACCCACGGCGGACACTTGTCCACAGCTTTGTAAAACGTAAGAGACGCTTTATGAAGAACTATCGCACGATCCATAATCGTCAAAACCGAGAAGAAAGTCCAATTTTCAACTCCGTTCCGAATGATTGAAATTTTACAGTCCTACAGCCAGGGACAAAATTAAAACTGTTCTTAAGATTGGACCAAACGACTCCAGGTTTGTTTTAGATGCGAGGAGAATTAGTTTATTTAACTTTCTTATCTGCGCCTAAAACGAGAATTTAAAATTGTTGTTTTTAATGATACGACGAAATATTTAAGGGAGAAAAGGTTTCGTTAAGGATGTTTTGGAGGTACAATGGGAGACAAAAGTACAAGAAATTCGAAATCCATCAATATATTGGCAATGAAAGCCATTCATGAGTATATTTCGCATTTAAAAAATAGATTAATTTAAAAAGCTTTCGTTTAATTAGTGAATTTCGTGTTATATTTATTTTTTAATCAAATTGTCTTTATATTCTAAAAAATTGTTAAGTGACTTTTGCCGATAATTGTACCCTCTGTGACAACACGATAAATTTGACGTTTTGTAACAGTTTATAATTGTTTGCTCTGTAACTGTTTAGTGAATCCTAATAAATTTTTAACATAATTAATTACACAATTTTTACTATATATTAATAAAAACTGGAGTTTCTAGTTGCGTTTTATCAAGGTTTAAATAGGGTTTGAAGTGGAATTTTATGAATTCTCGTAATTGCATTAATTTAGTAAGAATTATATCTCGTCAAATTTTCAAAAATTTTGTTCCGTTTTTATATACCTCCCGAACATCCTTGAAAAGGCGAAATTATTGAGGTAGAAACGATTTTGTTCTCAACGTTATATTTCCGAAGCTTCGAGGTCATTGTTGATTTTTTAAATGGAGAGTGATGTACTCGGAATAACTTCTCCGAAGGTCAATCGAACGTCAATACATTTGTACATTGTTGAATTCGTTAGTTGCTTCTATGAGTTCGTTTAATCGAGAGTACTCAAAACCGCCTTAAAAATTCTGATCGCTTAAAAAGATCCGAGAGAACATTCAGAAACATATAACGCAATAACTGTGCCAGTGGCTGCGGGATCATACGTAACCATTTCCGAAAAAAGACTAAAACGAAAGCACCCGACTGACGCATGACGTGGCGATATGGAAATATCGTGTAACTATCGCCATGCGGTATCCCATTGGAGATAGTCATCTGCTCGACATAGTACGTAAAAGCTAAAAAAAAAAAAAGAAATTTACGAAATGTTCGGTTGGACAAATTTTAGATAATAAAACGAAATGAAACACATATTTTTATCCTGAACTTTGTGATGACTAGCCTGTAGATTTTTGTGAAAACCCAATTGCAAAGCACAAAGACCAAATAAAAGGTTGTTTTCCTTGTTTTGAACATTCCAATGCGATGAAAATAATACACCTCTTACATCCCAATACAATTAAAATAATATATTAGCTGTATACTTTATTTTGTAAATTCGATACCGTTGTTCCTCAGAACTGACATGGCGTTTAACGTGTTAGAAGCATATGTTCTTAACTAATTATTTTCTTATTGTCAGCGTAGTCCCTATTCATATTGAAATTGACGAAGGTCGTAGGAAACGAGCTTCGGTGGCGGAAGATACTAAGAAAGATAAAAAAGATTGAAATAGCAGATCGAGCTGGGAGAAAAAGTGTACAGGGGTGCGCCGGCTATGGCCACACCCTGTCGTCCGACACGCATAAACACGCTTAGGAGCCTAGCATAATGTTCGTTCCAATAGCCGAAGAAACCCACGACTGTCAAAATATAAATAACGGTAAGAATAATAATCGAAATCTGAGTTGTTGGTTAAATTTACGATGTCCCTTTACAATTAGAGGGATCAGTCGAGTGTGGAGGGTTAATAATTGAATATTATTCTTGTTTGTTATTTCTACGTTAATGACGAACTATAACAACGATATAATGTAATTATATGTATATAATTATTAGGACCTTGAATAAGTTCTCGCTGTTTCTACAAAGATGGTAGT
>CM052300.1:7713478-7807371 GCA_028455765.1 Lasioglossum oenotherae | reverse complement strand
TTATGGTCCTGCCCAGTTAGTAAAGCCACAGATCAGATGAAATGTCCTAATTCTGAAGTAAATACAGCTTCGAGTGCAAAGGATTAATAACATGCATACGCAGTCGATTCTGTTCAAATCTTCATCGCGAGTCTGGCTGGTTCTAGTGCTTAGTAAGGGATCGATTAACTTCGAGGCTGCAGAACGTAAACAGAAAAAGATTCTGTAAGTGTGAAGGTCCCAGGGGGGTAGGGACAAACTCATTGAAGCTTCCGAAGGAAGCCGGGCCGACGGGTTCTTCCTCTCCATACATCCAGATCTCGTAGACCGTGCTAGTCGTCAACCCCGACGGTGGAATCTAAATTTAAAACGACCTATATTTAGCCGAAACTTATTCCAGCGGCGGTCTGCACCGGGTCACCGGACTTCGCGTTCACGAACGGGCATCAGGGAAGCTTGTTTGGGTTCGAACTCTCCGAACATCAATTTATTTCTCTGATGCACGCGCAAGGTGCGCCGCCCGAGTTTTTCTCACATTCTCTAGCAGTTTGAAGTTCATAAAACTGGATACTCCGCGAGCACTGTTCTGTACTTTATAACAGTGCTTCAAGCTTTAATGCTTCTCTCGGAGGCTCTGTCGTGATACCTCAAAAACCAGTCGCTCTCATTGCTTCGAACTTGCCGGATGTCTTAAGCAATTGTTCTATGCCTGTTGCAGACTTCAAAGTATTGCTTTGTTCATGCTTTCTTCCGCGATTGGAGAGGAATGTTGAAATCGTCGGAGACTGTTTCGATCGCATATACAGCTTGTCGAATAGAAATGCAAATTGCAGATTCATATACGGCTGTTCATTTGCAACAACCTAACATGCCTCCATCCTTAAGGCAGCCGCGAAGCTTGGGAACGAGAGAGAGAGAAGCCTCTCTATCCGTTCTCTCGCATGTCATCAGACAACAGAATTACGTGTCGCGTCTTCCTGGGTCAAATGCATTCCAACTGAGGCGATTACTGTCGTCAATAAGACCTGGACCTTTTAACTTGCTGTTAACTCGGAACCCAGTGAGTAATCGTTGCTCTTGATCAAGTCAGACCGACGAATGTTCGCTAACAAGTGTCTCGTCATTGTCTTTGTGACGAAACTGACGTGCTCCTGATGCGTACTAGGAAATGATGGACACGTCACGCATACAGTCAATTAATTGTTAAATACTACCTGTCCCATTCTCCGATGACTTTTTGAATTGATATCAGAACTGCCGGAAATAATTCTTGACTGTGCAGGGTGATTCATTTTAAGTAAACCACCCGATTATCTCTGAAGTTATTAATGGTATGTGATATTAGGTTGGCAACTAAATTCGCGAACTTTTGTTTCGCAATTCTTTTATTGCACCATTATCACCTCATTCAGCGAACATTCCTTTCGAACTGTATATCATTGGAAAGCACTGAATTTTGCGATTAATTCGATATAAAATACTCGTGCTTAAAAAATATATGTAAATGACTTTGTATGAGAAAATGTGGAGGTCGCGAACTTAGTTGTCAACCTAATATGATTGTGTGATTTCGAGGGGAGCTTAATTCTATGTTATAAGTATTAATATGTTGAATTAATTGCGATTTTCTATCGCACTTTACACTTTTATTGCACATTTCACAGTAAATACTACTTTCATTGTTTTCGTCAGTAATGAAATTGGGATCGTCCTCGATCCAGCTTTTCATCACTGAAACCCTACTTTTCCGAACTTTCGGCATTTTAATAATGATCGCACGCACTCTCACAAAATTCGCCTTACCACTTCGAGTATCAGGCTGAACTGTTCGAATTCTAAATACTAATAACTACATGTGTTCTTACAACTGAGTCACAGCAAGCAATATAAGGTCGTAACATCATAACTTGTTGAGGCTTCTTCAGTATTATATCGGCGTATCACTATTATCGACGCTATTCGATTATGATACGAGTGCTTATTAATAGATTAAATAAATTTAACAAGATAAATGATTCATATGAGCATGAGATATGCATATACACGGTAAATAACATGTTTTGCATATTTCTCTTTGAAAAACATATGCAACAATATATTGCATATGTTTTTCAAGAGAAATATGCAAAACATATGCATTATGCGAAAAATGCAAAATGAAAAACATATTTTTGGAATCCTCTAATCGCAAAACATATTTCTCTTTAATCATTTGCATAAACATCCGCAGTCTATTAATTATTGACGTGAATCATGTTTGATGTAAAGCATATTTTTTTATAGAAATATAACAATGAAACTTAAATTCTATACAGTACATATATTCTTTATTATAGTGCGATATTTTTACATTGTCTTCTTCTGATGTAACCCATCAGATTGTGATTTTATTCGTTCCATAAATCTTTGATATAAAAGAATCGATCACGAAGATATTTATTCCTCAGTTAATCTAATAGTCTACTGATTACGATTTTCAGACAGGTTTGAAATAAAACGAAAACTTGACCGCATCTAAAATCACATTTATAAGAACAAACAATAAACCTTCCATTTATCCGAACCACCGTAGCTGCATTAACAAAAATATACGACTTGTTCGACAAAAATTGCCGTTCGAATTGAAACGTCGCCAATTTGTTCGCTCGACGAAGAACAATAACGAAATTACGAAGAACGAGGTTGACGAGATCGACGCGATGCGTTTCACTCGAGGCTTCAATGAAATCTGCGTAACTTTCTAAACGAAGTTCCCGGTACTGAGCGATTGCAGCGAGCCAATTCGTTGACCAAGTGACAGATACATTCCGCGAACACCTTCGTATAAATCAGCGGATAAACAGGGAAATCAGAGGCACAGTTGCGGGAAATATTTCATCGTTCTCAGCCTTCCAGTGTCGAAACAGGAAATCGATGATTCACGCGGCATGAAATCCGTTATTAAAAAGGAAACAACGTTCTACCTTAGACCACATCCTCCTTTAAAGAATTCCTGGAAGAAACTCGAAGATGTGTGCTCTTGGCATGAAATCCAATTAATGCTGCTTCTGAGAATCAAATTACACGACTTTTCTGCAGTTGCATGAACGAATTTAATAGGAGTGGCCGATTACTTTATGTCATAAATTAATTCTGTAGTTTTTACTGCACTATGCTTCTTGCCTCGGTGATGGATGTACATAACGTTCATGTACATAAACAAATAAATAAGTTGTAACTAGACTGCGGATGTTCATGCACGTAGAATGTGCAAAAAGCATATGCAAATATGCACAAAAAATGTGCAAATATGCACTGAAAATACGCAAATATGCACGAAAAATATGATCAGAACTAATGCAAAAATATTTATAGAGAAACACCACAATTTGCGTTACAATAAGTTACTAGTCATTTTCCCATGTTTATAGCAGTTGTTGCCGTTTGTCAATTAATATTGACTTATGTATATGCTGAAAAAGTACGTTCTACATCACAAGATGTAACAGGTTGATATTCATATTTGTTCCAATAGCATTGTGGTACATTAGTTGACAGATTTCCATCGCTTAATATCCTCACGAGTTTAGATATTTCGCATAAACCAGAATTCGCATTAAAACGAATTTGATCACCACATTTACAGCTCTTAACCCTTTGCACTCGAATGGCGAGTCTGAGGCGCCACTAAAAATTGCCATTTCATTATTCAAAACAATTTTAACATTATTAAGTTCGTCTGTATTCTATAAATTGTAAAAAGCTCAACTTTCATATAAGAAAACAGGTTTAATTTGATGTAGACAATGTAAAAAAGATTACTAAGAACAAAAATTATCTGAGTTGAAACAAATATCTCGATTTTGGAATTCAAATTACTCCGAGTGCAAAGGGTTAAATGTTCAACACAGTCCACGAATATTTTTATTGAATTCGTTGAGGGTAAACCGACAGTTTCTAGTCTCTTTATTGTGGCTGGAAGAGTTTGTAAACGTACTTTTAAAAACGTCAAATTTTGTGCAACTTGTGTCTGTCGCAACACATTCTGAGCTGTTGCAATTGCAACTACATCATCTTCATGAAAATCTTCAACTACCTATTTACAGAACCAAAATAAAGATTGTGGATTAATGATTTTACTGTTTTCAGATTTTTACAAAAAAGAATAGTCGAACCTCTTTAATTTTATCCACATTCTCGGCATAAAATATTGCAGTCAAACAAATCGCAGCAAAATATAGTGAAATTATATAAAAGAAATATGTAATATATATGTGCATATGCACATGGTAGAAAACATACGCAATATGCAGAATAATATTTGCATATCGAAATATGTATTTCAAAAAAACACATGTACATACGTATACGTATAAATTCGATACCAGAATCGATGTGAGAGCCGAAAAAATAATTGTTTGAAGTAAAAACCGCAATCGAAATAGATATAAGCGGTTCTTCGTAAGAGTTATTCGAAATACTATTTTTAATCAGAAGCTTCCATAACAGTTTCAAGACTGAGAGGTTAACAAACAAGTGCAATTGCAGCTTGCAACTCACCCTGCACACTCAGAGTTGATTACCTGACTCGCATACTCGAAACACTATCCATTTGTTCTGGTACTATCCCTTTGTGTGTGTGTGTTTTGCCTATCTCTTGTTCAATCGTTTTGAACAAACGTAACATCCGAGAGGTGCCCATTTACAGATTAAAGTGGCTCACCCTGTTCTTTATCCCCCGGCAAGGCAAAGTCAGGTCGGTCCCGGGCATTAGAATACAAACGGTCCGTTTGTTTTTCAAGCGAACATTCTTCCTGACCTATTTCAGGAGATTCCTGAACGTCAAGCGGCGTATTTATTAGCCGCGGCTTTCACGAACGTCACTTAAAAATATGGAAGTTTCCCGAGCCGGTGTACAAGGGGTTGCCTTGTCCCTCGAACAGCCTCTTTTCACCAACACCGGGCTTTTCTGGCACTCGAAACGCGTTTCGAGCTTCTTCGCGGGCTTTTTATGAGCTTACGAGCATCGACTTTGACAGATCGATTTGTAATCTTGCTGCCCGGTGTTGCCAACTCTACGGATTTTTGATCTTGCCCACGGACTAACCGACTTACGGATTTCAAACCAAAATCTACGGATTTTTACGAACTCCCTTCTTCTTCTTCGTTTTGGTAAGAATATTCTCATTCCCGATGATGTAATCAGGAATTGAAGAATTTTATTCTAGAATAAAATGTATAAATGAGAATGAATGTATGAAATGAACGAAATGTATGAATCTTTTGCACGAGTATTTTCTCCGAGGAAAAAATGATTTCGAACCACCCCACGAATCAATCCATTCTATTATCTCCAACATTTTTGTTACACACTGTATATATGTATAATAATATGGACCGTTTATTTTGAAAGTGGTCTAAGTCCATTTAAAAAAGAAAAACATACGCGTGGAAAACCATGCGCGGCGGAAGTAAACCTTCTTGCAGTCTAGTAATGTTTAAAAGTAAATTAAGATTGGAAATGGTAAATAATCCTAATGAAGCGACAACAAGATCAGGAACAACTCTCGAATCAAGAACATTTATATCATATTTTAACTATCACAAGCCAATTGTTTCAATGATAGAATCATAGATAATAAATTTCTAAATGTTTTCGGCGCTACGGTTCGATCCTTGTTACGAAACAAAGCAGTTTTGCTAATTTATTCAAACAGAATAGAATCATAGAAAATCATAGAAAAAGTAATGAACTATCAAAATTTGCGACGCAAAGAAGGAGAGCGTATGGGAAATGCTATGAACTATATGTCTCTTTCTTTCCCATACGCAGAAAAATTTCGTTACTTTTGAGGTAGGACGCACCGTTCCCGAGATACAGCCATGTTTTACTTAAGACTAGCTCAACTAACCATCCCCACCACTTCCGTTACGCATTTTCGTCTCGCGAATAGGCTTACACCGTGTCAAAAGAAGTTTCACTTCAAAAATCTGTAGATCTATGGATTTTTCCTCGGAAAATCTACGAAACATTTAGATCTTCTATGTATACAGGCTTTCAAAAATCTAAGTTGGCAACACTGCTGGTTGCATCCCGGTCTCGTTACTGCAAAAACCGCCTACAGTTCCTGGCGCATTTCACGAGTGTAATGAAGTAATTAAATCGTGACGATACCCGGCTGCTAGGCTATGGTGAACGAATAAAGATGATTGAGTGTACATTCAAGAATGAGTATAAGGAGTACTTAAATGTCTACTTAAATGTCACTATTCGCAGCCATGCTTCTACTGTTAACCAGTGGAACAGATTTTTAATTGGGGAATTACATAGTCAATAACAATAACAATAACAGGATCTGTTTCGAGCCCTCATTTTGCCCTAGGAATTGAAAATGGGATACCCTGGACAGTCAGATTGCATAAACGGCTACCTCAACAAGCGACTGTTGATTACTGTTGAATAGAATGCAAGGAAGAGTGTAGGAAGAGTGCCTTTTCAGTATTGCCTGCGTGACGCGTAGGTATAAAACCGTTCGTAGCACCGCTAATACGTCGAATTTCGATCTGGGACTTCAGGAATCCATTTTCCGAATACATTACTAGACTGCGTATCTTTTTGAAACATCAACATTTCCTAAAGTGATGGAGTCGAATACAAATTCGTCCCTTTTTCCATTAATTTTAATAAGTTGTGTTTTCATTTTTCAGGTTATTTGACATGTTCAGATAGAAAAATGGCTTGTATATCCTAAGTGTATCTACATACAGGAATATGACTGGATAAACATAAGGAATCAAACTTATTAGTCATCATAAACATCCTTATTTGTATTGTTTACAACGCCACCTATCGTCTTGTTATCACGTTATTATACAATAGTAGATACACGAAATAAGGGACTAAATATAATATTATAATATTATAATATAATATATATAATATAATATTATAATATAAATGTAATATTAATGCCATGCATTATAATTATGCGTTATTAAAATTTATCTCTTCTCGAAAAAATCGTTCAAATTTTGATGTTATATCGACAGAAATATCTTTCTTATTATGGTACTACCTTATTATTAGACTGCTGTTGTTTATGTAAATACATATTTCGATACGCAAATATTATTTTGCATATTGCATATGTTTTCTACCATGTGCACACGCACATACAGGGTGTCCCAGTTTTTTTCCGGCCGAACTTTGCCAGCGTTTTACACGCAAAAGTAAGAAATTAACGAATAAGAGTTCTCCAAATGAATAAAAGGTAACTCGAATCATAATTAGTAGAATAATGATTAATTCTTTGCTGTTATTTGGATAAAATGTTGCTCGAATAATGCCCAACAGTGCCGGCTTGCCCTAAGTTCAACGGTTTCGAGAAGGAAGCTGCGTGGATCCCACGCCGTGCTGCAAGCGACAGCAGAGACACAAAGCGAATTGTGTTTGCGGTGACTAACGAATTTCCGTCTTTACGTCGATGGAATTCACCAAGGAAAAAACGTAACTGCGAAGGACGCGTCAGCAGACGATTGCGGGTGCATTGGTCGATCATGACTCAGGAAATGTCTGGTTTCACCCACATTTTATAGCCGCGTTGCTTCGCTACCGGTTCCACGTGTTCCATATCTTTATGGTCATTTTAACGCGCTTATTGACGCGTTTGTCGGCGTTTTAGTCACCGGTGACTAACGCCGGACTTTCTTTAATGCTACGTTCCGTCGGTATCATCCTTCTGGAATACTCTCTCAAAGTTCTATTTGGAAATTCGCATAACTATTGGATTTATAGCTCCGAAAGTACAGTCGTATCGTATAGTGGTAGCAAATCATTTCAACTTTCAACGCGTTTGCCTTCAAATGAATTTTCAAACGAGGAGACTACTGGATCAATCTTGATTGGATTGTTCTGTAACATTTTTAAGACTATTATCTAGTCCTAGACGAAGCGGATTTTTGATTCGTACATTTGTACCCTCAAGAGAAGTATTTATATTAAAATTCATAACACTTGTTAACATGATAACATCATTATTGTAATAGGAAATGTTATTCTTCTTATTGTTAGTGGTGTATTTGTTTTCGCTTTCTTTACATTTTTTCGTGTAAACAGACATAAATATAGTGTTTTTAGTTGACTAAATAATTTGAACGAATGAAAGAATTGATTTATACAGCTTTTGCTTACTTGTTTCAAATATCTAATATTCGACAGGTGTTTGTATGTGTTTCCTGCGATTATATCTCGCATTTATCATTTTCTCGAGTCGCAGTACATACAGGGTGTCCTGTTTAAGTGATAACAGCAGGATATCAGGCTACATTATGTAGTATTCATTATTTTCTTGTGGGTGGAGTAGTGGAGGAGATCTGAAGATCAATCTACTTTTCTTAAATGGAATACTATTATATATTCTTTTCTTGAGGAAATAACAGCAGGTATCGAGACAAGTCCAAAGAGGTGCTATACGCAGAGTTGGGCAAAAATTTCATTTAAATAAAAATTTCGAATAAAGTGCGTTTTAAAACCCACTTTATTCGAAGTTTTCATTTAAATTAAATCTTTGCCCAACTCTGGCCATATGATATTATTCTGAGTTGTTCCAAGCAACTTCTGCACGAACACTTGTTTTTCGTAACGACAACGCCTTCCGAGATATCCTGCTGTTCTCACTTAAACAGGACACTCTGTATGTATACCATAATTCTAACCAAAGTTCGATATGCAAATATTTGTATAAATATTCATATAAGTTTGTACAAACAGTCTAAAGTCTTTGGATACTATCTGCTCTCCAGTGCACGATAATATGTTACCCAAGTAAACTTAATATTGGGAGGATTTGAAGGGATTATATGTAAAAATGATTTGTATGTAAAAAAAACTATTTGTATACAGTGTAACAGGTGTATAAAACACCTATCACTCTAAATAAAGTAACCTTGTAACCTTGTAACCTTGTATTGTTAAAATATTATTGCATTATTCGGCAGCATGTAGTTATTTTCATAGCTGTGCATGCTTCCGAATAATGCAAATTGCGCCTCGATCTTTTATCTAGCGTGTTTGACTACTGAAAAACCCCATTTTTGTATTATCGAGAAATGAGAAGGCGAATCCCGCACCCTTGCAATCCTGGAAAAACGAGTCCACTCCCTTAAAGTCCTTCCACTTAATTCTACAGGATGTGCCAAAAATTATACTTCTTCGAAAGGGGAAACAACTTTTCCCTCTACGAAAATGTTTTCCGCGGCTTTGTTAAGGAGTTATGGCGTTGGTATTCCGCGAACTGGAATCCATCCAGAGTAGCCGCGCCCTAATTGATCCGTGTTTTTCGTTGATATGTAACTCGTCAACAAAACTGCGGAGAATATTTTCGCGAAGGAAAAAGTTACGTCGATCACCTCAGGAATTACCCCGTTCAAGGAAGTATAACATTATTGGGACACCCTGTATACCATTTTTCAATGTGATCTTGTTACAGCAATATTAGGTTATAAACGTCTGTTGGATTATAACTAGACTGCGGATCTTTATGCAAAATAAAAAATGTTTGCATTGATTGCAAGACACAGGAGCCAAATAGAAATTTCTTTCTTTTTTTAATCGTCTTATATTAAGCTGAAATTAATACACAGATATCCTTATAACTTCCTAATTCGTTCACTGCTTTAAATTGTACGTGCCCGGTTTTGTCATAAATGCATAAAATCCGCAGTCTAGTTATAACCATCTGTTAAAAACGTGTCAAGACTTCCTCAACGAGCCAATATTACATCATTAATATTAGAAGTATTACAGCATTAGTAACAGCGTCGGAGTCATATTGATCCGGCATTCGTCGAGCGTGAGTTAATTTTCTGGAGCAGCGTGTTTTCGAGGATCGTGCGAGGGTTAACGTGCTCAATTATTTGAAAATCTACACACCCGTGGCTATCTAATGATCGCGACACATGAATCCTCTTAGACCCCCGCTAATTCCCAGCAGAAACAATGCCCTGTTTGTTCCGTATTGACATTATTTCCTTCCACCCCGGATGATTAACGTGCAACTAGGGTGGTTTTTTTTTTTGGGGTACTCAGTGACGTCATCTTCCTGCCGCCCTTCGTGGCGCCACTAATACACTCGTTCGAGACACGATTGCATCGGAAGGTCGGGGGCATTGACATTTAAGGGATACAGGGATCAACGGAATAGAGGGTATTCCTGAAACGAGCTCCTCACTCAATAACCGTGTGTAATTCAGGGTTCCATAGAGTCCTGGAACTTTTAATAAGCTTTACTGAAATTCACTTCCTATGGAACTTTTTTACGTTGTTGTTGGATGCGTCAAATCTTGTAATCGAATTTTAAATCTCTTCCCGTAGTCCAACCTTGCTGAAATTTTGTACACACTCTTGCTTCGATGACAATAACATTAGAAAATAAAGTATATGAAAAATGCTTATTAAAAACCACGCTTATATCAAAATGCACTGAAAAAGAGAAAATCATTTTTTTCCTGGTCTTCCATAAAATATCGAATCCAGTTAAATGATTAATAATATTTTGCCCCAAAGTTTTAAGGAATCAGTTCAAAATGTGTGTTGTGAAATTCGTGTCGGAACAGATAGAAAAATTTAATATAAATTTAAATAAAATCATGACATTAGTGACTATAACAATAAAAGAGTGGTTTAAAAACTATATTGACGTAATCTTCTCGTGGGTGCTCTATACTTTTATATTTATAGTCACTAATGTCATGATTTTATTTAAATTTATGTTAAATTTTTCCATCTATTCCAACAGTAATTTTATAACAGAAGAAATGTTGTTCTAATCGCTTAAAATTTTGGGTAGAAATACTATTAATCATTTAACTGGATTCGGTATTTTATGGAGAACCAGGACAAAAATTATTTTCTCCTTTTTAATGCATTTGAATATAAGCGTTGTTTCCAAAAAGTTCTTTTTTATATATATATTTTTAAAAATATTCTATCTATCAGGCTCGGGCATTATCGAAATAAATTAATTGTTAAATAATCGTTAAGATAATAGATTATATTATTTGGCTGCATGCCATTCGAAATAATCATACACATGATTATTTGAACAGCCAAATAATTTCCTCAAAATGATTTCATTAATTTCGAATGAAATTCAAATACCTTTACATTTCATCCCTCATTTGATCAAATAATTCGGACTCTCCAAAATTCTATTTATTCCAATTGCAGTATAATAGCATGAATAATGGCTCTGCAGGACGTCAGTTCAACAGTATGTTTAAGAAAATTGATAAATATAGGTGGGGAACGATATTAACCATCGTCGATTGTGTAGTTGTCAAAACGGTCCGTGTTCCGAGGGTTCAAAGAAAATTATCGAGCTTCTTTTAGATACAGCTCATCCATTAAATGTCTCATCGGACTATTTTCGACGCCACAGTTTATTTTGACTCCTCACTGTTCACCGATGAGGCCAGATATTTAGTCATTTCATTAATCCGTCTAAATATGCTACAGTTATAAATAGACACTACGGATTTCTATGCAAAATAAAAATAGTCTTCCTCGATTATAACAATTAGGAGTTCAATAAAAAGGTATTATCCACCTTAATATTTTTAATAGGTTCGATATAATGTGACAGTATGTTTGGAATCTTTCAACGTTTTTACTGTTTCATATTTCACCTACTCAGAAGAGAGCACTTCATAAATTATAACACTGATCAAAATCACTGGACGAAATAAAAATATTGTGCGTCGATTGTGGGGAACAGTACTTAAATCAAAATTCATTTTATTCCTAAACAGTCTTTTCACGTTTGAAACAACATAACAATATTTTTAGATTAAAAAAAAATAAAAAGATATAAATTATAATCTTTCATCGTTTCATATTTCACCCAGTTAATTTCTTCATAGATGCATAATAATAAAGATCCGCAATCTAATTATAACGATATGTATAGACTGTGGATTTTGATGAAAAAAAAAGATAATTGCTGCATTAATATCAAGATACAAGAGCTAACATAATTATGTAGATATCCGTTTCTGTTCTTAATAATTTTACGTAATATATTGTAATATTTGTAACAATGAATTTCTCTGGCCACTTAAATTAGTATTTCGAACTTTTGCGCTCGGAGAAAAATATCATTCTAATTCTACAGTTTCCCTACGTCAACGTGTGGGTTATAGATTATCAACCGACTGCAATTAGAGCATCAGCCTCGTCGCATGCGGGCGATACTGATGAGCCTCGTTTACGCGTCTTCTCAGCAGGCAACTTATTTTCCGGAGATGCGTACAATTACTGACTCTGCCACTCAAATACCGTGCCGCTTCTGAATTGCGACTACACACTCGTATAAAATAATGTTCCTTAAGATATTTCAGCTTTCTCATATATTTCAATTCGTCTTATAGTAAACCAATGGCTCTAACTTCTCAAAAACTATCCAAGTCGTACAGGGTCTGTCTGGAAAGTAATGCGACCACATTTTTTTTTTTTAAATCAATTGAACATATGAGTACAAACCTTTAAAATTCTTCAAAGTAGGACCCTTGGGCGTCGACGCATTTTTTCCAGCGCGATTTCCATGTTTCGTATGCTCCCTGGAAGGCGTTATCCGGAGCCTCTCGTAGTGCCCTCGTCTCAGCCTCGTCGAGCACTTCCAACTAAAACTTTTCCGTAGATTACGGGGAAAACAGTAAACGGTACTTCTTAGTTGGATCACAACGCTTCCTCAACCCCCGTACAGTCCTGACTTGTCTCCCGCCGACATCTTCTTGTTTCCAAAAATTAAAAATGTGCTAAAAGGATGCCATTTTGAAAGCGTGGAGCGCGTCAAAGAGGCTGTGACGAGGTTACTACGAGAGGTTCCAAAAAACACCTTCCAGGGAGCATACGAAGCATGGAAATCGCGCTGGAAAAAATGTGTCGACGCCCAAGGATCCTACTTTGAAGAAATTCAAAGGTTTGTACCCATATGTCTAATAGATTTTGTTTTTTAAATGTAGTCGCATTACTTTCCGGACAGACCCTGTATGTAGTGTGCGATTCTATTTGTCCGAACTCTGTTCGGGACGTACTTCTTAGTTGGATCACAACACTTCCTCAACCTCCATATAGTCCTGATTTGTTTCTCGCCGACTTCTTCTTGTTTCGAACAATTAAAAATGTGCTAAAAGGATGCCAGTCGATAGAATCGGTAGAATCATTAATAATTTGCGGGTTTACTCGAGTGGATCGTTTCGAACGAAACACCCGGTATTTGTGCCACGCACGTCGCGTCGGTCAGAGTACATAAAACCTCTTAGGTCATATCCTCTTGTGCCATAAGGTAGCCCCCGAAGGGCGACTTAAACGAATTTGCGCCGGAGCCCGAAAAGCCGGCTGTGACAACTTCACGGCTTGGTTTCGGCCGGCGCGGCGTGTAAATATTTGTTACGCTGAACGCGACACGAGGCACAAAGAAGGGACAACGAAATAATGCGCGCGTGCAGGTTTACGGGGGTGATAGACCTACTCTGATGCGTACGCACATTCGGGCTTCGTCGTTGTGTGTATGCAAAGAGGAAGAGAATTGTGAATGCGCAGGTGGGACGGAGAGGAACGGGAAGAGGGTGGCGAGGGCGCAGAAAGGAAAGAGCCCCGAGAACAAAGCGCAAAGAGAAACAGGCGAACGGAAGTACGACCAGAGACGAATTATACTAATATACAATTGCGGGGGAAAGTGTTCGAACGCGCGCTTTACGTCTGCAACGTTTAACGACCGCAAGATCTACACGGTTCAGCTAAATATTAACAGGACTGTGCATTGCGCAACTGCATAGTCTTTATATCTACTGGAGACGTGGTAGCTTACACTTGATCTGCATCGTTTACCATTTCGACTGGTTTCCCAACAGCTGGAACGATCACTGTGATGATTAGACTGCGTTGCATTGTTTGCAGGGCACGGGAAGTCAAATGAAAAATTTGATGCTTTTGTCAATCGTCCTATTAAGCTGAAACTAATACGTTGTTGTCTTTAACACTAAACCTACCATCACCGGTCAGAATGACCGGTTGCAGATTTTTTATTTTACGATTATTGAGTTACTAAAAATAATTTCATACGAAATGATTGTATAGATATCTTTAGTGGAGCACGTGTTGCAATAGGAGCTCTCTGCACAAAGTTTAAATAAAATCAATCTTGTCATTTTTATAAGGGAACATGCGTATCGGTAACTTTTAAGTCTCGATAGGTTTAGTGTTACACATTTTTTGTCATTGTCATTATAAATTGTCATTAGACGTGAACGTGATAATAAACAGACACCGTCGCCATGATGTTACGACCGCATCGCAGCCCGTCATAAATCGAACGTTTCCAAGCTCAGGCTCTTATCTTCACTCTCGTCCGACCTTTCCTATAGACACTCTTCTCTTAACAAATTGCGCTTCTCCATCATCGTAATCCTCGCCTTCACCTTCCTTAGAGCTTAGCTTTTTCCTTGATCTCCGCGCCCGAAACACCCGCATGGCCAATCACATTCAGATCAATTTGACAGTGAAAGTTGATACGCTCGCGAGATCGTCGACTCGAAAATTATACTATACATATAATTGACACAGATTAAGAAAATTGTAAATGACCTACGTATACCTTTTATTCCTCCGTCCACGAAGAAAACCATTAACATAGGATCGTGCCCCTCTTGAAATCGTATAACTTTCGTTTAAAACATTTTTTTATGGCATTAATTAATTTCAGAGATGTTAAGTTCAGAGATGTTTACTTTCCATTAAACGAGAAAACAACACCTTTAAAAAAACATAGAGTATGGAAATATCGTTCAGCAATCTTGTTTAACATAATAATCCCGAACGAAATTTTTAGATGACGTTACTGGGGATGATTTGCTCGTTCACAATTGGAATTGCCGTTGAAGGGTCTATTAAAGAGTATTTAAACGTTGTTAAAGCGTCAGTAGGTCTGGGTTACGAGATAGGGAATAGGGAATAGTGTGCGATATGGAAGAACGAGTAGCACAAGATGAATAATGTAGACCAAGTCCCATTTACAGACCGTAAGGTCGAGATTGAATAAATATTGTACAGTATATGAAAGCAAAGGTAATTTATTGTTTGTACTGTGGTTGTCGAAGGTTGTCCTAGTTCCAGAAAGATTTGAAGAATTCAGCACAGCACTTTTGGAACAACTGAAACTACAAAAACGGTTTTTTCCCCCGGCATCTCGACGGCATTCTTCTCCCGCGTCACATTTTCCGTAAATAAGAATCTCGCAAGGACTCCACAGTTACTCTTCACTATAATCCCACGGACTTTCATAATTGCCCCGCAGACATAGTGTCGCAATACCAGGAGGATATTAGCAAAGGATTAAAGGCGTATCGATCGCCAGTTGTTGTGATTTTATAGAGACGCGCGTATAATCAGCGCCATTTTCGGGTCGCCGATGACTAAGATGTTCCATGGTTTAGGTAGTCTGTTGATGTATCGTAAATTCTTCAATCCCACCGAGTGTAAAAATAGTCTGACGTGGAAGAAGGTTGTTTTCACTTTAGCGGCGCCGCTTGCCATTTTTGTAACGCGATTCTTCAAACGATATTAGCGAGTGCACGCGAGTCATCTCGCGCAAATTTACGGCTCACAAAGGTGAAATGACTAAAGGCGATGTCTCGGTTCACATGTGAAAGAGACCGAGCACGATATTTGTGAAATAATTATTTCCATTACCGGAAGCTCGATCGTTGAGAACTTTGATACACAAGGCAACATGTACTTACTAAATTAAAGATAACATTTTTGTTCGTAATTATTCTCTTAAGAAACTTTTACCAACATATCCATGACATTTTTCTGATTAAAATGAGTCCAAAATTACCATCGTTCGGAGCATATTTGCTTGTTTAATCGACGATTCGACCCGTTTTACGAATTTAAACAGCTCATTCTAAAGCGTTTCGTCGTATAAATCAGTTTGGTTAATCGACACTACACAGTATCATGGATTAATGGAGTTGGGCAAAAATCTAATCAACGATTGACGACTAAATTTCACTACTAAATTCACTCCTAAATTTCACTATTTCAATCGTTAATCGCAATTAACAATCAATCTTCTAGTTTAGTCGTTAATTGCGGTTAACGATTAAATTTCTATTTTAGTCGTTCATTGCGATTAACGATTACATTCCTTTCAATTGTAATCGTCAATCGGATAATTGATTAATGATTAACTGCTAAAATTTTGAAATGAAATACGGAATCGAGATCCGAAACGCTTAAAATAAAAAGAAACTATTATATGAATACTGACAAAAATATAAACTGAGTTTAGGTGTATTGTGTCATTTGGTCTATAATCTATAATATAAACCCTGTTTACGTACTTTTATGTTTTTTTCGATGATTTCTTTTTTTAATTAACGGTTGGACGATTAACTTCATCAATCGATTGAATCAATCGTCGATTTTTCCATGATTTCTTCTTTTAATCGACGATTGACGATTAACTTCATCAATCGATAGATCCAACCGTCGATTTTTCGATGATTTCTTCTTTGAATCAATGATTGACGATTAACTTCACCAATCGATTGATCCAATCATCGATTTTTCACGGCTGTATATCAAGATTTTACTGTGCTTTTTAAGGCCCATATACCATAAATTAGCCAGCGAAAAATCGCCGCGTTATTAGCGAAAGATTAATGGAGACTTCATAGCGAGAACGAAATGTAAGCAATGGATGGGGGGGTGGAAAATGTGGGTACAGTTTACAAAGCACAAATTGTGAACAAACATTAGCAGTTTACAATACGTGCGGCTCTGAAAACAAAGCAGGACGTGCAGAAGTTCATTTTAAGACTGCTTTAAATGTATAGGGTGAGACGTTCAAATCGATCGAACAATTATAAAATCGACATTGAAAATACGATATACACGAAAATGTGGCACAATGCACGCGGCGCAATTTCTGCAACAACATCACGATTATTAGTGAAGCTTTTGTGCCGGCCGGATTTATGCACGCAGATAGCAACATGCCCGAGGGATTTTAGTTTTTGACAGAGGATGGTTTTTCGGCAAGCTGCAGCACACAACCGCGCGGAGTTCGAGTATTATAAAAATACTGGCGCGAGCGCGTTGAATCTCCCGAATATACAGGATGTCCCAAAAATGTTGCATTCCCTTGAAGGCGATCGGTGAAGGCGCCAATTCGCGTCTAGATCGCGCTCTGATTGGTCCGTGGTTTTCGTTAATAACTCCTAAACAAAGCTGTGGATAACATTTTTGCAAAGGAAAATGTCGCTTGAAATGGTCTCAGGAACCACCCCCTTTCCGGATTTTCACGAATTTTGGGACACCCTGTGTAAGTTAAACCAGTTGACCAGACACATCTTTTGAATTTTCGTTATTGGGCCAGCTAAAAATGTTGTAAAACTCAATTTTTACTATTGTTTTTCACAATTCCGTCGAAATGCATTTTTTCAGCACATTTTTTACACATCATTTACTAAACTAATTCTTCTAGCCTCACAGAGAAATTGAAGTCGTTTGGTCCATTCGGAAAAAAGTTGTTCTGATTTAAATTGTGTGGAATCAGTTATGCTCGTTACTGTATATATCGTAATACAAAAATATACATATACATAAATTAAAAATCCCCCATTTCGTATTACGCGACCATTTTATTTTACCATTTCAATTTCGAAAAACGTTTTTTCGAACCAACCGGCGTTTTTAGTAATTAAAAAAGGGCGAACTACAGTTATTCCGCGATCTTCCGGCGGTGGAATTTTTCGTTCGATGAATTCCGTGGAAAAAATACGTACCCGGTCGCGAATTCTGCGCGCGGAAACGTTATGTCCGGTCGCCTATGGAGGAAACGTATTTCTATGGAGATCAGCAGTCAGGGTTGCAATATAAAACTGACTCGGCCATCGTTGCTGGAACTGAACGAGAGCTGAACTTTTCCACGGCACCGGGACGTTATCATTCGGCTTGAAAAATTGCGTCGTACCGCTTGACGGAAATTCTCCGAGGACCGTGTCCAATAGTTTTGCTACGGCTACAGCAATTCCTGCATCTCTATCGCTCGATCGAGATACTCGGGATCGTTTCGGCGACTTTGCAAACTATAACGTCTTTACTCATTCCCCTCCAGCTCGAAGTTCCTCAATTTTACATACATTTTTTGTAAATGCAACGTGAACACTCCTTTAAAACACTGCATAAGCAGAGTGGAATACAGGGTGTCCCAAAAATTGTTGCACTGTCAATAAGATATAGGATGTCTCAAAATAACCCGACATTTTATAATTGCGCGCGATTTTTGTTGTGGCGAACATAGAGTACTAATCTTTGACAACTGGCATCAGGAAGTATTGAGGTTCAGCAAAAGTATCGGCCAACATTTTCAAGTGGTAAAATAATTACAAATAAATACAATAAATGCTAAAATAATTGAATTGTGTTGGCGACATATAATATTTTCTCTCTTTGTAGTACAGTTGTTTCTATATTGTTCGTTTGTATTATGGTTGTTTCATAATGGGTTTATATGACGAAGTATGAAATTTTCCCTGCGGGTGAAACTTGACGAGTGAACCTAATATTCACGAATGCAGTTTCTCCTGAACGGCGAGTGTCGCGGGAAACTCGAGCCGCGCATTTACTTGACCATGAGGCAGCGAAAATGTGAAATAAAAAATGAGGGAGATATTACACAGAATGTTGACGTCTCCACCCGCAAAGGAGAATTATTCACGAGGACGCGCGTCCTGGAAGTGTAACAAGCCACTTCGGAGAAACTAATAGGACCGTGAGCAAAGGGTCAACTCACTTGAACTGTGAGCAATGAATGAGAATGCATTTGCTCAGGACGATGCCACTGACTAATTGGCCTGTTATTACGTTCGAACGTATTACATTCTGGATGGCTATTCAGCTCCGTTTATTTAAATAAATACGATCATCAATTCGCGAAATGAAAATTGCACAATAGATTCTGAATATCTAAAGAGAAATCTAAAGTCTACTAATTGTTTATCAGGTTTTACCTACCGGTTCATTTGTATTTGTAACATTCGCACGTTTTTAAGAGTATAGCCGTTTTTGAAGGGAAAAGTACACCGAACCAAATTGATTTTTGAAAAAGAAAACACTCTGTGACATGTTTCAAGTCGGTGCCTGTACCGCAACGGTAGTTACAGGGTGAGCACGTTTCAATGAATTCTGTGTGCCCTATTTCTTCTGTTCTGCGTGACAAAACATTACGAAAAAACTCACGAACACTCTACCTAATAGCACACACGACAGTGAATTATTTCAGAATTTTTGGTTGCAAAATCGATTTTCGAAAAAATTCGGAAGCTTAAAATTGACGATTTTATATTGAGGTTTTCAAAGTACCACGTTTATATAATATTGTTATGTTAGTGGCACCCCAACATGTTTAAACAAATTGGAAACCTCCAGAAATTCGAAAAAAAATTTACTGATATATATTGTTGAAACTATTGTTCTTCATTTCTTCCAAAATTTTTTACATACTGCATATAAAAATCTGTTTTATTTCGTTATATTTTTGTACCTCTATCAGCGATTAAATAAATTGAAAATGTACCATTAGAATCTAAATAATCTGGAATTACAAAATTAGAAAGACGTCATTTTGACGTGTTTCGTAGTGTTAAAATTTGTATTGAATATTCATAAAAACATATTGTATTTCAGTACAATTACAGGGTGACAAGAAACGACCCTAACCAGTTCCTAATAGTTTTTAGATTGAACATAATGTGAGACTTCGTTGTTAATTGAGACGTAGGATGGGAACAGCTGTACTGCGAAAGCTCGATACCTTTTTCCCCGAGGGCTGACTGCAAGAGTAATTACCGTTAGTAATTACCATCATCATTTCGGGAGGTTAAATCCAGACAGAGCTGCAGGGTCTGCTGAAATTACAATAAACGAACTTTCTTTCGGTTGAAAACACTTGTGAAAGCGAATTCGTTGCATGTATAATCGGACAGTGTAGGTGCCTTTAAACAAACATTCACTTGGATAGTTCATTAAATAATCAATTTAAATCCTGTCACGAACGCTGCATAATTTGCTCTGTGTTACACTTTAATTGATAGACTCGTTGGAATACCTAAATCACTTTTATACATACTTAGTACAGACTAAAATTTACTGCTAAATCAATCTATTATTCTATAACAGGGACCTTAATCAGGGACCAAAAAAGTTGTAAAAATCAATTTTTACTATTGTTTTTCACAATTCCGTCCAAATGCATTTTTTCAACTGATTTATTAGACGTCATTTACTAAACTAATTCTTCTAGGCTTACAGCGAAATTGAAGTCGTTCGGTCCATTCATATGAAAGTTATTCCGTCTTAAAGTGTGTGGAACCAGTTATGCTCCTTACTGGAAGTGATCGAAATGAATTTCTCTCAACGATAATATTTACCAACAACAGAAAAAATTTTCGGTTACTTATAACTTATAATCCTTATTTCTAACCAATACGACTTTTTTTCTTTTTTGTTATAACAGTTATGGTCGCTGGCCTTAACGTTTCGGATAATTGGGTTATTCCACGCGAAATCGGACACTTTTTGGTGTAGTGTTTCAAATTTTTCGATACCTTAAAAATTGTTGATTTTACAGACGTGAAAGGAGAAGGCGGCACTCTTTTTTTCATTAAATTATAAGACTAGAGCACTAACAAATCGATAGAAATGAGTTTTCAGGAGTTTATAGTGCAAAGACTTGTCGATGATCTTTTTAATGTAATTGAACGTTTAATATTATATTCAAAGGAATAAACTCTAGTAATCTCCTTGATTTAATTTAGTAAGAATCTGCACGTGTTGCGCAGGAAGTGCTTTAACCACTTATAGGTTTCTGAAATTCCGTCGCGTTACACGCTGGCAAAGTTTCCCCCGATTGGCACGGTATATCGATGGATGGAGTTCCACGAGCGCCACATGTGTTACTAATTACATCAGGCCAGTCGTTTCGCACGGATCGAATATAGAGAGATCCGAGACTATTCTTTGCCTTGCTGTTCGCCATCAGCTGCATCTTGATCTTATACAGGGTGGACCACCTAACGCGACCATCTCAATTATTTTAGCAGTAGATCGATCATGTTCTTCTATTAGTAGACTGCGTATCTTTATGCAAAATGAAAAATGTTTGCATTCATTGCGAGACACAGGAATCAAATAACAAATTCATTCTTCTTTTAATTATCTTATCAAGGTGAAACTAATACACTGGTGGCCTTAAATCTTTTTAATACGACCACTGCTTTACATTGTACGTGTCCATTTTCGTAATAAGTGGACACCTTTTAAAAACTAACAACTTTTCCAAAATTGGACCTAACGTCTTGAGTTCCTCTGTGCAAAAGTCTCATGTATAAAACAATCAATTAAAAATCATCATTGGTCGAGATTGCACCAAAGTAATTAAAATTCACGATTTTTAATTTTTTTATCTGTGCAATGAAGATGAAAAATGTGCCATTTCTAGATGTAAGTTACACAATAATTTTTCTTATAAATGCATCAGATTCGCAGTATAGTTAAAGCGTTAGCTCATAGTAAAATGTTGCTGCCATTTATGTTAACTTATTAATCCTCTTATTCGACTTAATGCATAAATAGCTGGTAACTTCACATTTCAACTGACAAGGGAAGGACCCCAAGTGTCCGACTTCGATTCTGATAATCTTTTGTGAGACGATGGTATATGAATCCCTAATGATGTCTGCAAAATATTAGGTGTAGTTACGCAATAGTTTTAAAGATATAATCAATTGAACTTCGAAAACTTGAGCTGCAAATCGTGGTATGTTATATCAACGAGGTATGAAACTTTAATTGATTATATCTTTAAAACTATTGAGTAACTACACCTAATATTTTGCAGACATCATTAGGGATCCATACACCATCGTCTCACAAAAGATTATCAGAATCGAAGTCGGACACTTGGGGTTCTTCCCTAGTGAGTGCCTTTTCAATTATTAACATTTATGGAGACGTGATGCAAGATAAATGAAATGACCATGACAAAAATTTGGCCATAATTAACGTGTGATAGGGGATTCGGGTCACTGAAAACCAAATTAAGACTCGTGTCCCCACTCTAGCTTCCCTCTCTACGACACGTTCCGTCTCTATCGTGCATGTTCCGGAAGTGGAAGAGAGAGGGTAACTTCCTCCACCTTTCGTGCTCCCTCCCTTAATCTGGCGACTCTGCTGAGAACAGGGGAGAAATAGTGTACAGCCCACGAGTCGCCAGGGCCGTACTGCAGGGAGTCTACAGTTTGTAGGGAGCCATGATGTAAATTTTCGTTTCTTTAACTTCTTGAAATGACTCGATAGTTTAAATATTTTCGCTTTCTTCCTGGAAAGCGCAATATTTTTTAATGAACCGCAGTTGAAAGATCGTCTATCTAGGCAGTTCTATTCGCCGGTTTGATCGCTGTATATTCCTCCAACACACTCGCATTAATATTACATACTAATTCATGAAAGTCATTGATCCCATACAAACTGACAAGCCACGCGTGAGAAAGCAATCGTTTCCAAACTCAGAACCGCTGACCCAAATGTCGTTGGCCATTTCTTGCCACCCTCTCTCGAACCTCTTTTTTCGACGTATGTCAAAGAAGGCAGAGCGAAATGAGTCGGCGACACACACGTGCTCTTTCTTGATTAGCGTCTAGACGAGCTGCATACGCATAACCGTACATTCCATTCGAAGATGTGTGCGTCTGCGAGCCGCACGTGCGCGGGCGCGCGCAAATTGCCGCAACCTTTTGTTGTCCACGAGCTAGCGCTAATGACCGCGACTTGCGTCGTTTTCTATCGCTCGAGTCCCTCCTTTTTACGCAATCAATTGCGATAGAAATAGTCGACTGTATATTTATAACAGAAATATGCCATGTTGTAGTCGCAGTCTCCATATCAAAGTATTGTACCTCAACCATCTAAAATAAAGTGCCAACTCACCTCTCTTCATTAAATTATAACAGTTAAACTAACAGACTGATGAAAACGAGTTTTTGGTTGTTCGTAGCGGAAACGTAATAGTATCTAATGAAAAATATTTCGATTGAAAAACATTTTTGTTCACCAGAAAAAAATGTAATTTTACAATAGCACAGGAATATTGCAAAGAAAAAAAATGAGAATGAAGTACCAAGTGTCCCCTTCACGGACCAATTTTTAAAAATTACGGACACTTCGAAATTGGTGAGAGGAAAGTTATTTGACGTGAACACTGCACCGGAGTATAAAAAAGTTTCGTTTCACTTCTTGTAGAAAACTAATTGCTGTAACTTCTCAAAAAAATCCAAGTCGTATGACGTGATATTAAAAAAGTTATCGTCCTCTTAAGGCTGTGGAAACGGCTCGAGTGAGAGTGTGGTGGCACACACACACACACCGCTAGACACATATATGTATTAACGAGTAAAATTTTCAAGACAAAGTGAAATTACTCGTCAATTATTAGATTTAGGGCTAATGAAGGTCAATACCTTTTTACTCAGAATTCGACAATCTTTCATATTTTGGTATAAAAAATATAGTATTCCATTTTAAAAAACAAAGTGTGTGTGTGTGTGTCGACTTTCAAATCTCCGAAACGCTTCCACCTGTAAGAAAAATAAATACATATGTACAATATCTAGTGATGTGTGAATGTGTCACCGCACTCTCGTTCAAGCCGTATCCACACCCTTAAAAGTAGTGTCGCCAGAAAGTGACCGAACCGTCACTCGAGGGGAATACAAGGTACCCCCTCTCTGATGACCAGAGTAATATGTGACACGTTGCGCGTGCGCGATGGAGACGCAACAACGACTGACATTTCGCAGGTTTTAGGTTATTGCCGCGTATCGTATCGTACCTATTATGTACATGTACCTACTTAATGAAATGAATCATGTGGGTCGTTCTAAATAGAGACTGCAAACATTCTTTATTATAAATAAAATTAATTGTAACATGTGGGAGTTTCAGTCGTGAAGCGAAGTATGAATGCTTACTATATGTACAATTGAAAAAATCTTGAAATCTGTATGTATGTAGTACTGAGTTACATTTCAGTAAAATCAATAAATCATAATATATTTTAACACTGTTAACCCTCATACGCTCCTCAAAAATAGTTGCATAAAAGAGACTGGGATAATAGATTCACTCATTTTTCTTCTACACGATAAATTGACAAATTATGTTTTATTCGTAACGTTACATTTTAAAGAAATACAACTCACAACATAGACATAAAGGGATCAATAATTACACAGTATGTGAAATAAGTAAATGGGTGAATTTTACGCGGCAATAACCTAAAACCTGCGAAATGTCATGTCATTGTTGCGTCCCCATCGCGCACGCGCAACGTGTCTTCCATTCGCCCCACTAAATCCCCGTGGCGCACGCGCAACGTGTCACATATTACTCTGGTCATCAGAGAGGGGGTACATCATTTCACCGTGACTCCCCTCATCTGGCGACACTGCTTAAAAGTGTCCGAATTTGACTGTGGATCACACTGTAAGTTGGTAGTGGGTGGTTCAGTGTGGACGTAGCCTTAGATTTCCAAACGGAGCACCTATGGCATTAACTGGACGAATATGATCCTCCGCGACAATACGTTTGGCATGCATGTTGCGCGTGTTGACCAAGCACGTTTACAGAGGGCACGGGAGCGTGTGTCACATCTTGACACACAGTCGGAGTATTCTGTATACGCGCCGGCGCTTCCTGCAGTTAACGACCTCGATTGCATATAAATGCCTGGCTTAATGATTTCGTAGTAAGGCCGAAGGCCCCGCCTGATAAAATCCACACTCTCTCCTGGCGTGCACCAAGGTTCGCGACACCTATTAAGGCTGTTTCACACTATCGGCCGTTAACCATAACGCAGCAACACGTTGCGACGCGACGGCCAATGCACTGATGCACAATTGGTGTATTTGGCCCGAAAAGTCTGGAAAAAGTCGATTTCAAAATTCTGCGTGAGTCGTACAATTCTTGCTGTCCGTCGTAGTTCTGAAGAATAAGTAATTGGTTCTTTTGTTTGTACACCTGTGTGTGAAGTACCCTACTTGATCGAAAGACAACAGATTTCATAGCACACTTTGTGCGTTTATTATTAATTTTCACGATATATTATGTCATTAATTTCTTAGTATCTTAATTGTGTTCTGTAGACAAGAAACAAGTGACTGGCGCTACATAAAAAATGGTTACGCATGACAAAATTTATGAAAATCGTTAAATTTCACAGCGTTTACACGAGACTGCCCCCTCAAGGGGAAATTTATTTAAGGATGATTAACAAGCAACAAATCCTTTTTATACTCGCCTCTAAATTAATTTCGGAAAAGATTGTTTCCCCATACATTGTCTTCTATTACAATGTCGAAGTTCAAATTTTGACTCGTCGCTAAATATAACCTTCTTCCAGAAATCTTTGTCTTCCAAAAGGTTTTGTCAAAAGATATGAATATTTATAGAAACAGCGATCGATAAAGTGAAGGACCTCTGAAAAATGTAGACTAAACAGACAGCCTTGTAACTCATCTGTGGGTGCTCTGAAGTAAAAGAGAATGGTTCTTTTAAGTATATTAGAATAACTTCAGGAAGCCTTGCAGAACTGTAACGTTTTGAAGAAAAGAATGCTGAAAATCACAAAAAATTGTCTGTGTCGAGTAATATCCATGATAGAAATAACGCGTTTAACACAAGTTTATTCGCAGTCTACTTACTAATTAATTAATTGTCGCGATCAATCTGGACAAGGTTAGGGGTCCCTATAAGGTAGAAGGTAGAAGTGAGAAGGAGACATGGCCGACCATGAGACAAAAGACAAGGTCAATACTTCACTTCTGCAACTATGGACTCAACTTCGCTTACAAGGGAAAATTGGATACAGATTGTTGAAAAATATTTCATGTATGTTTGATGTCCAGAAGGAGAAAACAGCCCTCAAATTCGGGGATGAATAATCTATTTTCTAGATATTTCAGGAACCAGAAGAATTTAGTGGCGTAAGTAAATTCCAGAAAAATTGATTTGTTGAAACAACATTTGGAAAGTTTTGAGTCTGTGATTTTTCTTTCTCACTCACATCTACATACATACAATACTAGTCCCTTGTTAGTCCTTTGTTCAACAGGGTAATTATGATTTATATGATCAAAATTGATGCAATAAAATTTATACATATAATATACGAATCGTTGAATTGTAATCTTAAGCTTAAGGTGCTTATTTATAAGCAAATGGGGATTATTGTCATTCAATTATTCGAGAACATTTACATAAGCAGTAATTTATCCTACGTTCCAAAAAAGGAGCAACGATTTATAAAAGCAGACGGTGACGACATTGACTGAATTTTCGGTGGCCATTTGATTATTCGATTCATACATACAAATAATATTTGCTGGAACTTTCCCGTCACGCGAATAACATTAAGATACAAATATTGGCTTTATCTACAGCTTTATTTTTCTCTCAATCCACAAGCCAAACTTTTATAAGTGGGTAATTTAAAATTTAGGCGTAACCTATTTTTTACCTTGGATCAAAATGGATCCAAGTTCATATAAGGGTTAACTATACATTTTATGTAACATCTGGTCCCACACGTCTTATGCCCAAAGGTGGATACGTTACAACTAAAAAGTATATTGTAAATATTGTAAACTGAAATACTTTTATTTAAAAAAGTAAAAACTCAACACTCGCTTCACGCACAAAATTGTAGTATATAAACAAAAATTACTGCATACAGCTATTCGAAACACAATATTTAATACACTTATAAAATTAATTATACTTGTACATAATTATTTCAAATAAGCCAATGCAACACGATTTAGCAGCATTGTGCTCGAAGTGTCGATTAGGCAGAACGACCTTGACCACAAAGCGTGAAAAAGGTGGAGGTCATAAAATATTTATTACGGTTGGAACAAATGCGGCGACCTCCTTTGTTCGTTCGTTTTATTTCTGTAAACGATACCTTTTGTATAATTTCGTCACTAAATTGTTTGTGAAAGCTACTGAAGCGCGAACTTTGTTACTGATACCTCAATTAAGCTGTCTACCTGTGTTGGCCATCTACCTGAAGCGCTCTTACTTAAGTGGCCAAAAAAAAGGGTCAAGACGGAGTAGCTTCTGAATTGAGACACCTGGATACCCAAACGCGCTACTGTTTGGCACAGCACTGTTTTTACGAGACTGTTCTATACATATGTATATGTATATGTGTTCGTCCCAGCAACCGTGCAGTTATGTTCAGCGAAGCCCCGATTTGTTCGAGGCGAATGGAGCTGAAAAATACAGCCCGCGATAAAACGATAGCGCACCTCATAAATTTAATGTTATCATAATTTTTACGAAATAAATTCGCCCGATCGTCGTACTTTAAGATCTTCGTATCATAACCGTAGTACACATTTTACTCTTCGCTACTGCGACAAGCAAAACATAATTGTTATTTATTTACTCGGTTATTTATATAACCCTTGATCTGTAGAGGGGGTCGTTCGGGTCAGAACGATTTCGACCACACACACACAGTTTGTGAAACTTACGTTCAGTACAACTTCGATTATCCTAACTAAATGCTTATTAAATACAAAAGCTAATTAAAAATGTGACATATTATACATTACTCAAAATATACATTGTATTATATGTACAGTGAGCCACGAAAGTAGTTGAACGCACTTTAAAACAGTATAACTTTCTTATGATTGTACTAAACGACCTAATGTTTCGTAAGCAATTAGAAGTATTGGTTTACTAAATGATGGACAAAAAAGATTTTCTAAAAATTACAATTTACGAAGTTGCATGCAAAAATAGGAAAGCCTTTTTTTAAAACTTTTTTGTTTGGGCCCTTAAAGAAAATTTAAAGTATTTGTTTTGTAGTTCTATGGTAGTTACACACATGCTGAAAATTTCATCGAAATTGATTGACATACACAGGAGCTACAATCGGTTAAAAATGGTAAAAATCGTAGTTTTACACGACTTTTGATCAGTTTCTGCTTAAAATCCGCAGAATCGTACATCTTTCGATGCGTGTCGTTTTCCTCTGCGTCAACCGATTTCGATGAAATTTTTAATATGTGCATAATTAACATAGATCAACTAAACATACATTTTAAATTTTCATTAAGGGATTAAGGGCCCAAATAAAAAAGTTCCAAAAAATGCTTCTATTTAATTATAAGAAATCAGGTAGTTTGATACGATTATAAAAAAGTTATTCTGTTTTAAGAGGCGTTCGAATACTTCCGTGGCTTGATATTAACAAAATTTAATTGTTGCATCAACCTTTAACTATTTTTTAACCATCAAAGACAGTCTTCTCAATTTTTTTCGTAAGTGAACGCATGAAGGTCAACTCCGTTTCTTTAAATAGAATGATACATTTTTTAGTAGATAAATCGATGCACCTCGATATTAGTTTAAAAAAAAAAGTGACCCACTTATGTCGAATTATACACGAATCGGTAAATACGACATGTAAGCGGAGAGTCAGGAGATCACAGAATTCACAGAACAGGCGATCACTGTTGAAACACTTAAACGACGTTCCTTTTAATTAATCCTGATAAGAGAATGTCTTCTACAATTCAGTGCACCACTGATGAAAGAAGGACAGAGGTTGGCAGGGGAGCTTCTACGAAAGTTTCACCCCTTGCCACCAGCGGTTGCCTTATCGTAACTATTCCATGACCCTAGATAAACGGGATACAGTTACATTTTGTGATTTTTATCATTATGATTTATTACCCTTTAATTTCAGTGTCCTATTCGAGATTAACGGCCACGCAGGCTCGTATCAAATTAAATGCCACTTTAGTTTTATTACCTTACATGTTAAACGAGTCGACAGTTGAATATTCACATAATTTTGCATAAAGTGCTGTCAAATAAAGGTAATTATTTGAATTGTATAGTACTAAATACTTTCGTTTGCAAAACAATTCACGGTTGTTGGTCTTCTTTTGAAAAAATGGAGTATTTTACTAGTAATATCTAAACTTGTTTTAATTCTTCTTTTGTGGTTCCCAATTCTGAGCATATTTTATTTTTATTCGTTACAGGTAGACTGCGAATTTTGTGTATTTGTAAGAAATAAGTATGTAGATGAAATGTAGAACATCATAACGATTATAAAAATTTTAGAGTATCAATATTTTCTACTTAGAATAATTTTAAAGGAAGAAATAAATTTCTAGTTGGTTCCTGTTTATTGCAATTGACGCAGACTATTTTTATTTTTGCATAAAGATCTACCAGTCTAGTTATAAGTATTGTTTCTTATTGTGGCTGTACGAGTTAACCTTCTACAGGTTAAATAACGAATGAAAAGAGTTTGCATAAAGATCCGCTGCGAAATTTGATGACAAAGACCTACGTAGAAAAAAAAGGAAGAGAAACCGTGCGAAGAAATTTGAGGAACTAAGTCACGAGGAAAGCTTCATAAACGATTCTAAGATAAACAGGCAGATATTTGTGGTACTTATCCTAATCTCCTGTTCCAGGGTCACAAAGAGGACCTTCCGTTTCACGGAACAGATCATAAAGTGGCTTCTTTTCTTCTCTTTCAAAAATTTTTACGACATTCCCGGAAAGCCAGAACGTCGGTGCCTGTGTCCATTTGGTGTCCGCATTAAAAAGTTTCATCAAACTTCGCATCTATGTACCTCCGTTGAACTTGAGTTATTAATTATTTGTATGTACATTACGTTTAGCAGTGTTCTTCTTCTTGCTTTTTATTTCCTAAAATCTCCATTCTTTCTCTGCTTCTCCCAAGTTTCAAAACTAGATCTTTTCGTGCACTCCACTTTGTTTTTTTATTTTTGTTACCGTTTTTTTCATTATTCTCCGATTTCATTTTCGTTATATCTTCTTATTTTATCTACATATAATACGAATAGGTGCGTATGTAACTTGAAACGTTAGGCTGAACATCGTTTCTCATCGCGTAGTTGCAATTCACACCGCAGTGTATGTATATAAGGGACATTCCTAGTGATTTTCGTGGCGCAGCAATCTTCTTCACTTTAATCTTCCTTCACTTTAATGTACGTAATGCTGAAGGCTTAATTTCTTTTATTAAAAAGGCAAGAGAAGTTTCTTTGTTCCCTATGCAATTCAAGTCGGTAGACTCGTTTCCAGGATTGCAAGGGTGCGGGATTCGCCTTCTTATTTCCCGATAATACAAAAATGGGACTTTCCAGTAGTCAAAAACGCTAGATAAAAGATCGATCTAGGAAGCTATCGCCCTCATCGGCTATTCTCATAGATATATGCTGCCGAATAATGCAAATTACGCCTCGTAAACGAAAATATAGTACTTTTGAAGGCGACAGCGCCCTAGATCGATCTTTTATTTAGCGTTCTTGACTACTGAAAAAAACCCCATTTTTATATTATCAAGAAATGAGAACGCGAATCCTGCACCATTGCAATAGAAAAACTAGTCTACTCCCTTAAAGCAATATAAAGAATGTACAATCATGTGAACAACAGTCCTTTAGTGATCGAGATAGAAGAAAAATGGCCTTATTTTTACCGTTTATGAAGGGGTCCCCATGGAAATCACCGACACAAATATCCTCGACTCGGTTTTCACCGACAACATTTCACCAGATTTGACCGATAATAACTTTGGCCGACAACGCTTTTAACCGAAAACGATTTTGACGGACAACCAATTTGATCCACAACGACTTGAGACGACCACAGTATGTGATAATACCGTATGATAATACATATAATACGTATGATAACACTGTATGGATGATACATACTGTGGTCGTCTCAAGTCGTGGATCAAATTCGTTGTCGGTCCAAACCGTTTTCGGTTGAAGTCGTTGTCGGGCAAAGTTATTGTCGGTCTAGAGTCGGTGAAAACTGTGTCGGGGTTTATGTCGGTGATTTCCATGGGACCCTTATGAAGAACGTTTTTCCAAATGCTGATATTAGGTATATAACTTAAAAACCGGAATTTGACACTATATGTCAAAACTTGTGTATGCGCTGTAGCAAATCATTGACATGCACGTCATTCTGAAGCTCTATTCATAACCTGCAAAATCAGTCAACAGTGTTTGATTTGCTTGTGCGCATCATATTTCTTTCAATCATGGAAAATTTTGAAAATTGGCGAAAGAAACAGCATTTGCGGGAAGTTTTGCTGACTTTTTTGCACAGAAAACTGCAACCGAAAGTTGACATCAAAGACAAAGAGCGGCCTGGACAGTCGAAAAAGTTTGAAGATGAAGAATTGGAAGCGTTACTGAAGATCAGAAGGGAGTTGTGTATTATGAGCTTCTAAAACAGGGTGAAACCATTACTGGAGAACTGTACCGAAAACAACTGATTCGTTTAAAGAGAGCATTGAAGGAAAAACGGCCAGAATGAGAGACCAGACACGAGACGTTGATTTTCCAACATGACAATGCTCGGCCACGTGTTGCTCAACCCGGAATACGCTTCACTTCAGTCCAAGGCATTAAAAATTGGCTCGATTCGTTCTTTGATTCAAAAGATGACCGGTTTTTCTGGGATGGCATCCACAAATTGCCAGAAAGATGGGGAAATGTTGTAACTTCCGATGGACAATACATTGAATAACAGAATTGCACAATATTTTCTTTAAAAAACGCTCAAATTTCCTAAAAAAATTTCGGTTTTTAAGTTACGGACCCAATATTATAAAAAATGAGTATAATTGACAATTTCGTTTGCTGCGCCAACGAGAATTGTACAAACGTATTCATGACAAAATATTTCTTTTTACGTATTTCAGAAATATAATTATATTAAAATAATTTAATTTTATATTAAAATACCGCAGTAAAACGTACAGCATCAGTAATAGGTACATTTACCTAATTTGTCCCACCATGCGACCTCCAGCTGTCAAAGTTCAAGCCTGGTGGTTAACAAGTTCGGATTACGGCGAGGATTGTTTTCAGGGAAATAACGGAATGGTATCACATCAAGGAGGGTTGTGACGACGCGACGCGACGCAGGCGCCACGTCTGAAAGCACGCAGTCAATATACGTGCCTTTTGCACGCGAAATCGACCGTGGTTCTTAGTCATCCCGCCACACATCTGCGAACCGGCTCTGTTTGTGACACACGCATGAAATAATGCCAGGTTTACACTCTTCCAGAGTAGCTCTCTCTCTCTCTCTCTCGTATGCCAGAAGCTGGAGCACAGCGGCCAATATTAAATCTACAGTTGCGAGAGCAACGGACAAATTTCAGCACGCAATATTCCAGATAATGAATAGTTAATCATCCGAAGAATCTCGGTGACTATTTTTGCATAAATTATCCGGGGGATGACTACCGGGTCTTTACATTATTGATCAGCGCATTACATTACTCACCATGTGCCTAGCTATAAAACCGGTTATGTTTCCTCGAAACCACTCTGGGATATTGAGGATTTTATTTTTTGAACGCTTCAAATGAAAAAAAAAATGTGGATTCAAGCCACATTTCTTTTTTATTTGATTTTTGTGGCAGATTTTAGATATACTTCAATCAAACAACCCAAAGATTATTTAACGAATAAAATTTATTACAAACACAATTGTAATAGAAGATACATAATTACATAAGTACGTCTGAACAGAACTGTGTTAAATAGAAGAGTGGAAATACGCTGGCTTGATAAATCGATATTTGTGTCGCAAAGCAACGATCCTCTATTATTTTTATAAACAACTTGAATCTATATACTGAGTGATTAAACCCGAATGGAGCAAATCTATCCACAATTTTCTAGCTAAATTGCGACAAACTGGAGTGGAATAGAAATTGATTTTCTTTCTTAGTATGTTCTTAATAGCAGTATGTTTAAATTCCTCTAATTTTTTTACTGTGTTGAATTACACTTACTCAGTTCTGTCAGAAATGCATAATATCTAGTCATGAGAATTTTCATGTTCAAGGTTACGCGCGGATCATCGTACTACGTCATTTTTCTACCCGTCATACAAGTTTGAAGCAGACCACTGATTGTAGAATCGGTACGAAGTCACGCTCGGATCATTGTAAGACAGTATGTCATTTTTCTACTCATCCAACAAATTAACGACTATCACACGTAGATGTTGATGCATAAAGAAGAGTGAGACGTGACTAATTGTAAAAAAAAAAGCGAAATACATAATACGTATTTGGTGAATGTCTGCTTGAGCTTCGTCATACGTTCGTACGTGGTTTATCGAGTGAAGGAACCAGTGATACATCTTCTGCTATCATTTGTTTTGGAAAATGTACATCGTTGTATGTACATAGTGTACACAGTGCACGTAATGTCTGTAGTCTACTGTAGGAGGAGTTCTAGATTCAGTCTACGAACGAGATCACATTCAATATGTACTCGTGAATCCCATTTAATGCCGCCAATAGGAGAGTTTGCTATTGCTACTCATAGGAGATTATACTTAATTTCCTATATTTGCAGAGGCTTATGCTTATGCAAGGCTTGCGTAAAATATTAAATATGTATTACGATCCCGTAGGAAATTCCACGCTGTATTTACCATTAATAGTTCAGTGTAAAATTAATAAGGATTTGAATATTTGAGCCGTTTGTTTTGAAAGTGGCCCAAGTCCATTTTCGAGGAAAATCAAGTTAGCAATTTCAATATTTACATTTCTACGTTATCTTTTCATTCCGAAGCAAATTGTAACTAACTATATTTAAAATCACAAAGAATTCGTGAAAAGGAAATTAGCTGGCCAATAGAATGATGCAAATTTTTATTTTGAAAGTGGCCCAAGTCCATTTTTTCGAGGAAAATCAAGTTAGCAATTTCAATATTTACATTTCTACGGTATCTTTTCATTCCGAAGCAAATTGCAACTAACTATATTTAAAATCACAAAGAATTCGTGAAAAGGAAATTAGCTGGCTAATAGAATGATGCAAATTTTTATTTTGAAAGTGGCCCGAGTCTATTTGTCAGTTGTTTGATAGACCATGAATTCTTGGTATCAGGCCATTCGTTTTTACCGAATGACAGAAATTTTGGAGTCGTAGAAATGTCATTAAGGGAAAACAATTTACTGTTTGCCCCCCAAGATTATTATGTTATCGAGAAGTGCCGGAAAAGTAATAACTATATTTTAAATGAAATGAAACAAGAGGATTTCATATCAACAAAATTTTTGGAGGATGCAATTTTTAAAAGGGTGAAATAATCTAATGGAGAAACAATAAGTTGGTTAAAAATATGCTGGATGCGTTTTTTGAGAAATGAACCGTATAAAATTTTCTATAAGATATCAATGGATGAGAATGCAGAGTTTAAAATATTGAATTTATTACCACATCGGGGTAGACCAAGAAAATTCGAAAATATTGTATCAACACCAGTTTATAAAAATATTAGACAAATTGCAACAGCGAAATACGAGGATATGACGGACTTATTATGATTATACCACCGGAGCACCATGACTTCTTCAAATCCCTCCCGCATGCACAAAATATAAATGAGGAGTGAATTGTTATGTAATTTATATAGTTAGAAGATTTCCTGAATTGCATAAATGGTGTTTTTCCAGTTTTCTAATGAAATATAACTGGCTACAAGTACAGCACGATGTTGTCCGAACATGGTCGAATAAATGCGGACTAGCTGGAACGAAATGGCCGAAGCTAGTAAGACCGCAAAGGGTGAGTTCGGTGAGTTAGCAAAGTTTGAAAATCACTGTTCTAAAGTATCGACTTCGTCTAAATATCTGCAGAAACCGAACCAAACAAATCGAAAGATGCATACAGTGGAACTACAATTATCCAAACCATCATCGTTCACATTATTACAATGCTTAACCAGTAATTCTATTTTACGAAGTTTACCAAGAAGAATGATTGGAATGGTACAAAGTAAAGGGCACTCCAGGCATCACTAAAACTGACAAAAATTGTGTCATTTTGTTGAATTCCCATACTTTTATTATTCTAAATCTATCCAAAGTGCCTAATCATTTTGCCCACACTAAAAGTCAATTTTTGTAGAAATAATAAATGGTTTGAAAGAGTTATTCAATTTTTAGTATATTATATAAAAGTTAGTACCTTATTTTGTCGTATATGTATTCACTTTCTACGTGTACAATTCTATTGGGTTGGCAAATAAGTTCGTTCGGTTTTTGTGATTTATTCCACTCCAAAAAACCGAACGAACTTATTTGCCAACACAATACATGTACAAATGAATGTTCATTGGTAAAAACGTTGAGGTGCCTTATCATTTTGACCACCAGCGTAAATCCAGTGTTACGAATTCTCCTTACAAGAACGAAGGAACGCGAAGGGGAGGATTAGAGAATCCCTATCGTCCTCACGATCCAGTTACCCTACTCGTCCCGAACAGAGTTCGGACAAATAGAGTCGCACAGTACATACAAGGTCTGTCCGGAAAGTAATGCGATCACATTTTAAAAAAATCTATTAAACATATGGGTACAAACCTTTAAATTTCTTCAAAGTAGGATCCTTGGGCGTCGACACATTTTTTCTAGCGCGATTTCCATGCTTCGTATGATCCCTGGAAGGCGTTTTTGGAACTTTTCGTAGTAACCTCGTCACAGCCTCTTCGACGCGTTCGACGCTTTCAAAATGGCATCCTTTTAGCACATTTTTAATTTTTGGAAACAAGAAGAAGTCGGCGGGAGACAAGTCAGGACTGTACGGGGGTTGAGGAAGCGTTGTGATCCAATTAAGAAGTACCGTTTACTGTTTTTCCCGTAATCTACGGAAAAGTTTTGGTTGGAAGTGCTCGACGAGGCTGAGACGAGGGCACTACGAGAGGCTCCAGATAACGCCTTCCAGGGAGCATACGAAGCATGGAAATCGCGCTGGAAAAAATTTGTCGACGCCCAAGGAGCCTACTTTGAAGAATTTGAAAGGTTTGTACTCATATGTTCAATAGATTTAAAAGAAAAAATATGGCCGCATTACTTTCCGGACAGACCCTGTACGTGTACACTGTTCGGCGAGAAACGTCGGTCAATCATCCCGTCTGCAATTCCCGAATACGGTAAAAAAGGAAAAGATGATAAACTGATTGACTCACCACTTTGTCGTCCGCGTAAATGGCCGAGGACCGCGGTGCTCCCGTAGCCAGCACAGAGAACAGCACCATCAGCACCGTCTGCGATAGCATCATCTTGCGACCACCGATATTTTCGTCGTGGTAAAATTCGATTCACTGACTTTCACTTGCACGAGATGCGAACAAGAGCACCACTATTCACTAGCAAACGGTCGCCCGAACGATCCGCGCGCGCCCGATGCCCAACGGGTGTCGCAAAAAACCGCACGATTTTCTCGAAGACTCACACTCCGGACCGGGGGATGGACGCCGAACGTTCACAGTATAAAAAGACGCACGCACGTGTTACAGCTAGAATATAAATCGCGCGAACAAAAATATATATATATTTTTTTTAATATACATATATATATATATGTATATATATGGGTGGAGACTTAATTCGATGAGGCACACTCTTCTCTCTCCCTGTTTCTTGTTTACGAGGCACGCGGCACGAGGAACTGCTAAAACCGACTATACGACAGTGTCGCACGGTTAACCGTAAAGCGAACGTGAAGGCAGCAGCATGCGGGGGTTGATAGCAGCATCAATGGCAGTGATAGACAGGATAGGATGACTGGAAACGTCGTTGACACAACTTTGTTGGGAAGTTTACGGATTACTTCGTCAGTTGTATCGCTTTAGGCACACTCTTTTCTCCCACTCTCCTCTGATACGCACGATCCCACCTCTCTTCCTGCTCCTCTTCTTCTTCTTTTCTAGGGTATCGCACGTTCCACCCTTCTTCCGCTCGCGCTTTCTTCTCGCGAACCTGCCGACTTCTGTCAACTCGGCGCTCCTTCGTCGCCGACGCCGATGACGACGGACTCCCAGCTCGTGTTTTCTTCCGTGTTCGGACTTCCCAGCGGTTGCCACATCCATCCGCCGACCTGCACCAATCACGACAATATGGACAGTGAATAACTTGGAGATTGTAGTGTGACCGTTATATCCTATCTACTGCCACGCACTGCGAATCCGCAGAGTGCTCTCGGTGAGTTGGACAAGCGTTTTTCCCGGAAAGAGAAAGGAAATTTTTACAGTATTTTTCCAGAAACGAAGGTGACCTTCAGTTTTTCAGAATGGAATGCTATGCATATGTCTTTTGAGGCGGTGGACTCGTTTTCGGGATTGCAAGGGCGCGGGATTCGCCTTCTCGTTTCTCGATAATGCAATGATGGAGTTTTTTAGTAGTCGAAAACGCTAGATAAAAGATCGATATACGGCGCTATCTCCCTAAAAGTTCCTTTTTTTTACGTTTACGAACCGCAATTTTGACCGACAACGAATTTGATCCACAACGACTTGAGACGAATACAGTATGTATTATCATACCGTGGTCGTCTCAAGTCGTTGTGGATCAAATTCGTTGTCAATCAAAGTCGTTTTCGGTTAAAGGCGTTGTCGGCCAAAGTTATTGTCGGTCAAATCTGGAGTCGGTGAAAGGTCGGTGAAAACCGTGTCGGTGAAATTTGTGTCGATGATTTCCATGGGATCCATGCGAATAGCGGTCGCGGTGATCACCATATTCTTTGGTCAATTTTGAGTCCTGGACTGTTAGGTTTTTTTAGTGGGTATGGGACCGGTACCGTGCCCATATACCGAGCCCCACACTTTCCCCCCCGACCGTCATCTTCAGTGGGGATGTTAGTGCGTTAATGCATTTTTGCCTAACAGTCCTTAAACTTAAAAAAAGGCGTAATTTGCATTCAGTGCCGTAACGAGGGTATGAAGCGCCTGTGGCAAGTGTCTAACTTGCGCCTCCCCGTAACCCAATAATGACAAAAAAATTAAAAATTTTAATGTAACAAGTTCAGTTTTACTAAATGCACTATATTAAATGCTATTAACCTCATCAAAATGAGTTGCCGGTATAAACAATCATGTATTTGCCAAGGTATTTGTATGAATAAATAATCTACAACCTAAATAAGACCAAATTTTTATTCGTGTTCAATGACGACGAAATAAAAGAATTACAAAACATAGTTATATGTTAAAATAATATGATAAAAGCATAAAACAGTTTAGCATATTTTATAAAGTAATTTTTCTCGTTTTTTCATTTGCAAACATATCTATATTATATCGTTATAATTTCATGTTTTGGCAACATCTTGATCAATTGATGTCATAGACATGTTTGTTTATCGCTCTTGTCCAATAGAAGAACGAAGGCACGATTTTACAATTTTCCATTCGCTAAACGAACGTTTGCAGGAAGCTGTTGTTGCAGGCATTGCAAGCGACCCTCAACCGGGTCGGTATTCTTTGTTTTGCGCCTCAAACACAGCTGCGCCCGTGGCGGGCGCCTCTTTCGCCACGTCCTCGTTACAGCCCTGTTTGCATTATGCGAACAGACATTTCGAGAGACATTTTCGAACCGGAGCAAAACTATGTATAACACCGCCTCCATTTTGAACACAGTTCATGGATTTCATGTCGTATTTTGTCCGAACAAGAAGCTTTGTTAGTTCATTTATATAATGTCACGCGGTATTTACCTTTGTGAAAAAGGACAAGGTGCAAGTTTACAAAATACTCGAAAATCATTTGTTACCTTTCATTCGTACAAGGAAGAGTTATTACTGAACATGTAATATTATAAATAATAGTGAACTTATCACGTGCTTTAAACTACACTGAAGTGAATGCAATTGATACGTTTTAAAGAGCGAACTTTATTCAGTGAGAAAATTAAAAATCGTTGCATGGCGTTTAATTAATCAGAAGATAACGTACATTCGATTTAAAAAAAACACGGGTGATCTGCCGGAAACGACGATTTCAAAGGAAAGGGGAGCCATTTTAATGCACTCACTGAATTCTGCACTGATTGCACAGCAGATGAACAAGGTCGCATTTATGTTTGGAATCCGTTATCTTGCTAGAAGATATCGTGGATGTTAATTTTTATTATTGAATCTTGTAAATTCTTGTGAAACAAGGTGAATCCTATAAATCAACGATGATAACTCCTACAGCAAGGAATGGTGGAGCATCATATGCGTTTGGGGTTGTTTTTCTGCAAATGGGGTTGGCAATTTACATTTTATAGACGGTACTGGAGAGAAAATTTGTTACGTATTAGTATAGATGAGAAAAAAGTGGGAAGACTTTAATCAAGGAGAGAGAACTTTTATGAAAATTGTGCTTCTTCACACTAAATTGAAGGTCGTACCGAGGTCACGGAAAGAGGAAAAAGGTTGGGGCTTTTGACGAAAGGGAAATCCGAGATTTAATTTTCCGGGAACGTTCACCACAAGTCCGACGTCATCGGAAGTGACCGGAAATGTTTTCATTGTCCGCGAATGCAAGTGTCACGCTTCAGAAAAAAATACAGTGAAAAGATAGTCTCCCTTACACATCTCTTATACATATGTAACAGATATCAGTAGTCACGTGAGTAACTACTGGCAGAAAGAGGGTAGCTGAATTCCCCCTCAGTTCGAGTCAATTTCCCTGGCGACTCTCTGCCTAGTATAGGATCGAATCGAAGATTAAAAGTTTAGATTCACGTCGTCAAGAGAGAGAGAGGCGGTCTTGATTGGACTAATGTGACAGGCGTGAAACATTAGAGCCACTAAACTGGAAAAACGATACAACCCCAGCCAATGGACCGAGTCGATAAGGTAGAAGAGAAAAACCGATCGGCGTGTGCAGGCTTGGTGTCGATCAATGAAATGTAAATGAAGCTGACAAAAAGAATGGTCGGGCTACGTCAAGGAAAAACGGAAGCCTTCGCTAAGGAGATGCCGGATACCGAAAGATAATCAAACTCGACCAAAGGAATGAAAATCGTTATCTCCAGGAACGTGCCAACTCGGGCTGACCTCGTTGCTTGTGTCGATAACCGGAATTTTTTCCTCTCTAATACGGTAGTACATCACCGTTGGCACGAAACCTCGCCGCGATCTACTATAATATAATACAATGAAGCGCGATACGGTTATATTGAAAACTGATTTTGTGACGTAACGTTTCTAGCATAACAGGTCTAAGTAATATAAGTTTACAGGTCCAAGCGTATAAGTAATATACAGTGACTCTCACTACTATTCGGACACTCTTAAAAACACCGTAACTTTTCAAGCATTGGACTATGCGATTTGAACTTTTTTGGAAAGCTAGAGCAATTAGTTTACTACAGGATGTGAAAAGAAATTTTGTCAAAAGTTGCATTTGACCGGAATTATAGAGGAAATACTAAATGTTGCATTTTACAACTTTTTTATGCGGGCCTACATTGAAATTTTGAAAAATATGTTTTGTAGATCTGTGTGGGTTATATATGCATTGTGAAAGTTTCATCGAAATCGGTTGATGCGGGGAAAAATGACAGTCATTGAAAGATGTAAGAATTCTTAGATTTACTGCTTTTATATGCCGAAAATCGTGAAAATCTGCATATTTTTACCAATTTTAAACGCTTGTAGCTCATTGCAACGTCGACCGATTTTGACGAAATATTCAGGATACGTTTAATTCAAACAGATCTACAAAACGTATTTTTTAAATTTTCAATATAGGCCCACATAAAAAAGTTGTAAAATGGATCTTTTAGTATTTTCTCTACAATTCCGACCAATTGCAATTTCCGAAAAAATTTCTTTTCACATCCTGTAGTTAACTAAGTGCTCTAGCTTCCGAAAAAAGTATAGTCCAATATTAAAAAGATTATCGCGTTTTTTAAAGCGTCTGAATATTAATGGGAGTCACTGTACATATAAGAATGATGAATCAGATTAATGAATAAGAATAAAATAAATAATATAAGAATAACGTTTTTACGTTAAGAACTGAGCTTTCGTAGTACAAGGTGAAAAAAATAGTAAATATTAAATGGATGTAAAAAGAATAATCTGCTTGGTAAGAACGATTGTTTTTCATTATTGTATCTAATGATGTAATATTGAATCGAAAGGTTTGTGTTCAATATTATCTAATGGTACAATGACATGTAAGTTTGTGAAACTATCTTTTTATTACACCAAGTACACGCAATGCTATCTGTTGCGAAACTGACATACATTTCGAGCTAACTCTTGATTACAAAGTGGGAGACCACATGTTTTAATGCAACAGAACAAAAAAGGTGAAGATACGTCTCTATAAATAGGAAAATGGAGTAAATTAAACTTTTTAATATTAATTTGCTTCGGTCACAAGTACCATAGAATGCATAATAAAATGGACCTTCTATATTGTCAACCTACTTATTAAGACAGGAAATTAAATTCTATGTTATGTACTCTAGTTTCTTTCTATTGAGGAAGACCATTTTTATTTTGCATACAGATCAGCAGTCTACTTGTGACTGTACAAGGATTTACATATATTTTGTCTCGATAACTCGTCAACTACACACATTTCAACACGCAAGACAACTGCCTTGACCTCGATTAATGGAACATTGAATTTGGAGGTTGAAATGCTTTTACCAACGATGAACTCTTAACTCCCACAAAATTTTTATATTGTGAACATAACTGCTCTTTTGTTATAGAAAATGTTATAGCTTATATAACTATAATGTTATAGAAGACAAGAAACTGGCCTACATCATTTTTATATAAGACCTTGAAGGTCTTAATAATAAAATAATAGAATATACCTTCGTGAAGAGATCAAGTTATATTTGAATAATTGTTTAATGGCATTATTTGTTGAAATATCAGTAAGAAACCTCTTAAGTACTGATCCTATTGGTGTAGCACCGTAGCGTCTTCTCATATATTCACCTTTTTAAATCATTTAAAATTCAGAATCCTAATAAAATCATACCAATAATATAAAATCAAGCTACGAGTTCATAAACTGGCTCTGGAACTGTTAAAATGGTGGCCAACAACTAATTGTTGATGATAATTGTTGAAGATATTTGTGTTTTTTAATATAAGGTTTAATCCAACATAATACTTGGTTTGTACAATTTATTTTTTATGTTCTTTTAGGTTATTATAACATAATATTTCGAGAGTGCAAAACTCTCAACTTGTTAACGAGCAAGATTAGTTTAACTGTTCTCACGCGAAATTCAAGATCGTGTGCTAATGGCAAGGACGTTAATCAAATGAAATTGTCACAACTCCTGGTTTCTGGGGTACCTGGAAATAACCGAATTTCATTCTACACGCCTCGAGCCCTAAACCGAAATAGCAAAGATTAGAAACAGGAGGATAATTAGGCAAAGCTCCAACTAAATTGAATGCTGCACGAATCTTGCGAGTCTCACGTAGCGCTTATTTCATCCGTAATAGAGAGAATTGTTATTAATAACAATTCCTCAGTATTCCACTGTGTAACATCTACATTGTTCCATTATCTAGCCAATTACAAATAATACAATGATCGATCACACTTTTAAGTAATTGGATAGCCCCAGTCATGGGAGAGTTTCATGGCGTGCAAGTCTTTAAAAGCGGACACCATTTTATGCATGCAAAATATCGATTATTACATCCATCTTGTTAAAAATAAATTCGTATAGACTGCCCGTTTGTTCATCTTTAACACAAGTTTCTTCATCTGGGTATCCATTTTCAATTTCTTTGTAAAACTTCTTTAAGGACGTTCTGGAGGTATATAAAAACGCAACAAAATTTTTGAAAATTTGACAAGATATAATTCTTACTAAATTAATGCAATTACCAAAGTTTGGGTTTGATTCACTGCACCGTTTAAGAATTATAGCAACTTAAAGGTTGCAGATTTTAACACGTCTTCTTATGGAGGATTCATGAAATTCCACTTCAAACCCTATTTAAACCTTGAAAAAACGCAACTAGAAACTCCAGAAAAAGAAGAAATACACTCAAAAACAAAAATATACTCATGAATGGCTTTCATTGCCAATGTATTGATGGATTTCGAATTTCTTGTACTTTTGTCTCCCATTGTACCTCCAGAACATCCTTAATACTTCTGTCGAGATATTTATATTCTTGGATCATCATAGATTTTACATTTGAGGCATAAATTGAGGCCGCAATTGGCGAATTGCGGGTCTTTATGCAAATTGAAAATCGTTCGAGTCAATTGTGAAGAAACTGTAGTTAAGTCCCGTACACTAAACAAAAGAATGTTCAAGTCATGATACATAAAATAAAAGTAGTTTTGGTTTTCTATTGTTCGGAAATGTCGCTAAACTTAGCATTCGATGAGATTCAAATTGCAGACGATTTATTAGATTGGGAATTTTTTCTCTGTTCATATTTCAGTTTTCTTTTTATTTTCCAATCAGTTATAATTTCATCTTCCGTTAAATGATTTGCTGCAGAATCAAATGAATGATGTACGGAGAATTTATAACTTTCCTATGGCAATATCGCTTTTTGTTTGCAAATGGAACAGGAAACGAAGCGAGCTTCGATAATCGCACAGATCACTCTTTTGATTCGTGGAAATGGTTTTTGCTTTTATTGTTTCGCGATGTTCACTTGACATTGTTGGAGTAAAAATGTGAAAACTCATGTTCGAGTTATCGATTGCGTTCGAAGTCGGATAAAGGTCACAGAAAATGTTTCGAATATCGAACAAAGCACTTCGGCAAATTCTTGTAAAAGCAAATTTTTAGCCAGAAGCATCTAAAAATATTTTCAAGGAGTTTATTTGGCATCAATGTTGGGGGAATTAATCGAGGGGAAGGAGATACCCTCTCTCTGCCAATACCGGATTAGTCACGTGATATTGTGACATATGCACGACAGAGACGGAGCGCGTCACGTGACCCGGCAGTGGCGGAAGTGTGGGAAATAGCGCCGTCGAAGGAGAAGACAGAGAGAGAGAGTGCGGGGACACGAGTCTTAATCCGACGACTCTGTGTGGAAGATCAGCGGATAAATTGAGAATGCTTTAACGAAGTCACCTACTTTTCAAATCGGCGGTCGGTAGGACAGTTGCACAGTCGTGGGAAAACCCTTGCACATTTTCGGTCCGACGTGACGCGTTTGCAGCAGCGCAGCTCCGTGTTGAACCATGTTCACCGATGATTCTGCGATCTCGAGGCAATTCGAGGTCGATCGGAAGATCTCGAGCGCATTTGCGTTTCCGCGATCACGCAGCTCCGCAATTGGTCCCTGTTGTTACGTGTCTTTCTCTTCCCTTTTACTCTTCGCGTTCCTCTCACCTGGTCCCTCTTCGCGATACTTAGCCCCTCTCACATCAATCTCGGCCGAAACCCTCGACTGTTGCTCGCCTTTTGCCGGATTCCCCTTGGCCCAGCCAGTTCCAATTTCTCTTCGATCAACCGGCGACGATTCCGCGGAAGATCCTCTCGATGTTTCTGCAAAAGAACAAGGAGAAGAAGAAGCTGGTTACACAAAACGGAAGAGAGATTCGTCGCGTCATCGCTATCGTTCGGGCATTGACGCGTTCCTTGGCACACGGAACACACGGCAGATAAAACCGTGAAGAAACGGTCAGAGACTTATCAGGCTTGGTCGATCAATGAGATTAACGAGCGGGTCAGAAACTTTATTGGTACGATCGGTTCTCTCGCTGGAACTCGGTTTAACGGTTTTATGGGAAACGGCTCCGAAAATAACGGCTTAAGGGGGTATTTTATTAATCCTACGAGTCTAATAAAATGGAGTGAATCAAACATTTTCTTGGATTTAAGTAGTTCAGATCAAAGTAGTTGATTTCTTCAGGGACCAGTAACCCTTTCACTACCGTGGACGAGATATTTCGTCACCACGCTGTCGTAGTACAACGCTATGGACGAGATAGCTATGGTATCCTTATTACTAGACTGTGGATCTTCATGCAAAATAAAAAATTTTTGTATCGATTGCAAGACATAGAAGCCAAATAAAAATTTCACTCTTCTTTTAATTATCTTATCTTGGTAGAACTAATACACTGGTGGCCTCAAATCTTTTTAATATCTCCACTATTTTAAATTGTATGTAAAAAATCTTTTTATTTGTAAACACAAACTCAATTTCGTTATACGTCTCCCTTAAAGATTCAGTGGAGTTTTCTTTATTTTTGATTACTTCTGTCAGCCTGGTAGGAATACTATCTACTAACTTATTTAACCTTTAGAGAGCCCGGGTGGCCACTCTACAGTAATGGCCAAGGACAAACTTGAGAATTTCACGTAACAATAAACGCGTACGACAAATTTGTATTCGTAATACGGAAAATTTATACTTATACATGGCACAATGAAAAACTGGAAATTATTAACGAATATAATATTCGTATATGTACACTGTTTTTAGATATTTGATCTGAAATAGAGGTTGACTGTTATTTCTTACTACAATTCCATGCAATAAGGTGTAATATTATAGTTTAAAAAATTAGAAAACACTACAAGGTTACGATCGCAACGATTCAGAACCACCCACCGGTTTTGCTTGCGCATTGACCTGCATAAAGCAAGATGCATAATGTAAATGTATCTTTCATACATACATATGCATAAGGATTGTGCGAGTATCTTCGATATTTATTTGTACTACATATCTATCACTGTAAGTCGCTTGTTGATGTTAACATTCAAAGTCAAAGTGTTCGTGTTTAGTAAAAAAAATTCATTGTAATAAATATATTATACAATATATTTTATATATTATATACTATTATATATTGTATTATATATTATATAATAATTTGGAAAATAATTAATAAATATCATATACTGATATATTTATTTGTATGACTCTTTATACATATATTCTTTTAGATTAGTCTATTGATGGAATTATTCGCAAGATGGCAGAATGTGTGTGTGTGTGTTCTCACATTCAATAGACAACATTTACATTTTATTAATTTGAATTTAATGAAGTAGAAGTTAAACATTAAAACATGTGAAAAGAATTTCTGGCCAACTCGATGCGAATAAACACTTTATAAATTTTCACTAGGTTTCGTTAACTGCAATTCTTTATAAAACAATGAATTATATGTGACCGATTGCTTTAAACTTATCTTCAACAACAAATCGGTTGAAATTAAATATACATTGTGTATGTCGTAAAAAAGGAAGAAAATATGATTCCAAATATGATACCACCACAGTATACAAATATTTCATACGTACAACTACTGATTCCACAAAAAAATTTTATTATATCGTTATAAAATATTATTATCTCCTTTCATTAATCATAAACCGCGGTCTCGTATTTTTAACCAGCGGTGTACGTCCGCAGCGACATCGTATGCATTAGGCAAATATTAAAGTGAATTATTCGCTTCCTGAATTTTTCAATACAAACACCAATGAAATAGTATTCACTTATCTGTTTCCATTTATACATATACGTATATATATATAAAATAGATTCATCATTTTCATTTCCACTCATATATTTCTTTGTTCAAAAATTTATTAAATTATACAAATTCTAAGATATCTGTTCCATCTGTCTTCTTCTGAAAAATCCAGAGGTGCTTATGTTATCTCAACTCTAAACCTACCGATATTTAAAAGCAACTGCAATAGAAAAGACTCTGTATACCTAAATACTTGTAAAGCTTCTGCTATGTAAGAATTTACACAATTTCCTTAAAACGCTTGAAAACCGCTAATGAATGAATGCTGTTTCAGAGACTGTAAAAATATGCATTTTGGGCTCTGGACAGACATAGACATAGACGTAAACATATTTTAATTAAGTGGTTAACGATCTTATTACTCGAGAACGAACCACTTCGGCTTGATTCGGAAACTTTCGGATTACTTCGGCATCCCTGTCATACGTACACAGTTTACTTTCTTTACAAATATAATGCATTTCACGAATTTCTGCATTTGACATATAATTATAATGATCTATTACTGTATCTAATGAACAAGTAAGTTATTAATCGAAATATTCAATGGCTAAAATGTAAACGTTTTGTAACGTATTAGAAACGTATTCGCAAACTTTACGATGCATTGCCTAAGTAAATATTATAAGACTGTACCTGAACGAAAAAGACGACGAACGAGAGACATATTGACAAAAGGGGACCGAGCTCCGATGACCATCTTCACATAATAATATTCTGTCAAGGGCAACATTTTGAAGAACTTTTCCCAACACGGGACACAACACACGCGGTCAATCTTGTTACTCGAGCACGGACGCCACGAACCGCTTCAACTTGGTTCGGAAACTCTCGGGTTGCTTCAACATCCCAAACACACACAATGCTGCTACGATACAGTGCAACATTTCGCGCGCATGCGCGGCCAAAACAGTTACGTATCTATATTAGGATGATGAGATAGCAGAGCTCTGAGGCAGTTATATTGGCGGGAATGTACCGAGACGATCTGTTCCGGACAAAAAGACTCCGGGGCTTGTTCTACGAGTTACAAAATATACACAAATAGACATGTTATACATTCATTTCTCAGAATCAAATCATAGCAATCTTTTACATTCTGCTAGCTGCTCAAGGTACCCCACTTTATCGAGAATCTCACTTTACTGAGGCTGAATCGCCGCGCATGCGCGGGAAATTTTACACCATATCGCAGTACTGATCATTAGACTGCGGATTTTATGCATTTATGACAAAAATGGGTACGTACAATTTAAAACAACGGACATGTTACAAAGATTTAAGGACATCAATGTATTATTTTCAGTTTAATAAGAAAATTAAGCTTCACGAAAATGTTTTATTTGACTCCTGTGTCTTGCAATCAATGCAAAAATTTTTCATTTTGCATAAACATCCGCAGTCTACTGATCATACATACAGAGGCTACTTTCCTTACAAATATAATGCATTTGCACGAATTTCTGTATTTAATGTATCTAATGAACTAGCAAGTTATTAATCGGAATATTCAATGCCCAAAATGTAAACGTTTTGTAACGTATTCGCAAATTTTACGATGCATTGCTTAAGTAAATATTGTATTATAAGACTGTACCTGGACGAAACAGACGATGAACGAGAAACATATTGACAAAAGGGGACCGAGCTCCGATGGCCATTAATATCCTGTCAAGGGCAACATTTTGAAGAACTTTTCCCGACACGGGACACAGCACACGCGTACAATCTTATTACTACTCGAGCACGAACGTCGCATCCCAATCTACATACACAGGTTACTTTCCTTACAAATATAGTGCATTTATACGAATTTCTGCATGTGTCTAATGAACAAGCAAGCTATTAATCGAAATTAAAACTTTACATGCGCGGGACACAGCACATGCGTACACTCTTATTACTCGAGCACGAACCACGAACCGCTTCGTCTTGATTCGGAATCTCTCGGGTTGCTTCGGCATCACTCTCATACGTGTGTACAGAGATTAATTTCTTTACACCACCTATCGATCGAAAATCTTACTAATCAGCTTCGTCTACTGACCGTTCGCAAAATCTACAATGTGACAACTCCGTCAAGGTCAAGTCTACTCGACTCTTTCTTGCTATAAAATCTCTCATAAAAAAACAATACTGAAGCCATAAGGTCGGTTTATCAAATATTATAAATATATATAGATTTATTCAAGCCTACGTCGGACAGCAACAACTTTATGTGACTTACGTAAAATTTTGAAATCGACTGTTTTCAGACTGTTCGGTCCAAATACCTCGCTGTGGCGCTGTACAGAAGGGCAGCTAACAACTCGAGACACGTCTGACGTTTCGACTTCGAAGAAACCACGAAAACGGTTGCAGACCGTCAGAAAAAACTGGCTGCTTACAAACTTCTTTTGATAATCGAAAAGTGTTCAGACGGGAATGTTTATAATACGACCAACAACGGCGAGGGCTTCTTCGCGAGAGTTCGTACCACGCGAAATTGTCGTCTCGTATCAAAAGATTCTTTGTCTCGCGGGCGCGTTTGAGCTGGGACTCGATAGGAGGTAACGATTACAACCACAGGAAACTGCAATAAAAAATCTTAGCGTACTGGGATGAATGAATCACATGCGCGCTCGCGATTCACAGTTAACTAAAACCCGTGAACAAACTGATTCACGCTTCATCGGGTCAATTATTCCTATGGGTTTTTTCACATTGTGCGTGCCACTTTGTTCGCGCTAATACTCTTCACTCTGTATTCTAAACTTCATGGCGTATTCGTATGCTTTGTATTCTTCGAGTGGATGAGACTGCTATTATTTTGAACGAAGTTATCGTAGTTCAAATATTTAGAATTTCTCGAGAATTTGAAATTTAGATTTTAAAACTGTGTTTAAATGTCGCTATTTTATCAAGAATTGGAGATTGAGATTTTTAAACTGTGTTTAAGTGTCGCTATTTTATCAAGAATTGGAAATGGAGATTTTTAAAGTGTGTTCAGATGTCGCTATTTTGTCAAGAAATGGAAATTTAGTGTGTCAATAGTTTATGGGGTAACGCTACAAGGTATAATCCATGTATAATCATTCAGATTAATTTGCAGAAACTATTTGAAATTCGTCAGAGTTCCTCGAGCGTGGCAATCGGTGTTGCTCGATTTTGGTTGGCAAGCCTTGGCAGCAACGGTCATGAAATTCGTAGGAGGCTCGTTCGCACACACCGCGAATAATTTTTCTTTAGCTCTAGAAAGCTAAAATTAACCACCGACAAGACAACGTCTCTTTTTTGCTACAGAGAATAATATTCTCGGAATTCGTAGAGCGCAACGGGCGCGAACATTTATTTTTACTCGGCCGTGTCTGCTCGCCGAAATATCATTGCATTAATTGTAAAGTTTGTTTACGGTCGGTTTAGCACGAAAGGGGAGGGTTGCGGCTACGATCACAATGGAATACCTCCGAGCATGAATGGAATTTAAAACGCTCCGGAACGTTCGCGCCGTATATGCGCGAAGATAAATGATTCATAATGACTGTACTCTCTCTCACTCTCTGCGGCTTTTATGCGTTTATCAGGAAACTGAATAGATGGAACACAAAACCGCGAAGACGTTCAAAGAATTTAAGAATATTGTTACAGTATTTTCGGCTCGGTGATATTTTGCTAGCAAAAAAATTTTATTTTCGTTCCTTCAATTCAGAAAGTAGTTATTTTGCAAAAAGATTTGCACACACAATCATTATGTTATTTTATTATTATATTATATTATTATGACATTATAGTCGGTAGCAATATTCTGTAATTTTAAACGATTAGCAAGTAAAATTCTAATAGGGAAAAACTTCCATTTTGCCTTGCAAAATTCTAATCAGAAAAACTTTTATTATTTTGTGTTTTATAATTCGCAATGAAAAAATTCCAATCAGGGAAAATTTCTATTATTTTGCCTTCCAGAATTCAACAGCAAAATTCTAATTAAAAAACGTTTATTATTTCTTTCTTTTCTTATTAGAAAACTCCCATCACTTCAGAACCCTTATTTATCTTTATTTACATTTAATGTCTCCATTACTGCAAAATAGCATTGCAAAATTAGCAAGTGAGCTGGTTAGGGAGATTGTCCTTCCATTATTCAATTTTTCCGTTAAGTTAAGCGTTCCTGATTTTGTATTATTATATTTGAACTCCTGGACTACACAAACTTTTGAGAGTATAATTATTATGCCTCCATTATAAGGCAATTTTGTGCTCAATGACCCACCGTTCCTCCAAATATTTAACACTCGAACAACGGTCCCATTGAAGCCGGGTCCAGTTTATTTTTTACTCGTGTTACAATCCTGCATGACTATAGGTATGAATCACTTGTAAAGTCTACCTAGATTGCTCCATTTGGCGTACTCGAAATTCTCTACATGAGCAAGCAGAGACGGAAGGATATTTTCAGAAAATAATCGGAGCATTGTTAACCACTTGAGTTGGCAATTAAATCACAACGATTAATCTATTCAGAATGACACTAATTACAAGTGGATCTCTTCAAATACTATGAAGTCCTGTATCATCTCGTTTGTTTTTAAATAATTAGTAACCAGTGCAAATGGTTAAATCCAGCTGGTTACTAATTATTTAAAAACAAACGAGATGATACAGGACTTCACACTATTTTAAGAGATCCACTTGTAATTAGTGTCATTCTTAGTAGATTAATCATTGAAAGATTCCACTCATTTCCATTATTATTAATGAGGAATATACATTTATATTTGGCTCCTGTGTCTTGCAATTGATACACGAACTTTTTATCTGAAGATCCGGGGTCTACCGATTAGTATGTAGTCGTCGAGTAAGGTGGCGATGTTTAAACAATCTGTAAAAATTACATTACTCGCGGATACTGCGAATATTTATAAAATGTTATAGTAAAGAGTAATTCTATTCTGTTCGCAGATAATCAACAAATCAAGGAAGACATTGCAACGAATGGAGTTTGCCACATTAAAACGACTAAAATTGATTTCGGCTAGCTGTCGAGTATGAATGAACCGAGCAGATCGGATCTACCGAGACGATATTCGGAGGAGTGGGGGCAGCATGGTGAAACGATTTTTTAATCATGATCCGCGTCGCTGTGGCCTCTGTCACGACGAAGTCGAAGCAAGCACGTGCGCCACAAAGGGTACAAAGTTCCGATGGAGCATGGAGCGATTATAACGTAAACGAAGCAAGCGGCGAGCGGGCGAGCGAGCGAGCAAGCAAGCGCGCCAGTGTGTCGGGCACGTTTCAATCCCATTAAAGGAGAAATCTTTCGTAATTCGTGCGAGGTAATTTATCTCGGTAATAATTACTCGGTTGCTCGGGAGCAGCCGCTTCTACGGTTTCAGTGGGCACAGAACAGCAGCGGCAGCAGCAGCAGCATACAGAGCGCACGCAGCCTCTCACAATCCCAATGGGTTCTCGGGTCCGAGAAAAAGAGAATATAATCCATCTGTCCATGGGGAATTTTCAAGCACAGAACCAGAGCACAGTATCATCGAGAGAAACGAAGAATTCTCTCGTTTCGTTCACACAGATTAATGGAAACGTAGTCGTAGTCGTCGTCGTCGCGCTGATGCTGTACGGAACGGTTTTCTTACCAGATTTATGCAAGCTTCCCGTTTGAATAACAATATCCACGATTCACCAGGAACGATCGATCGCGTGTATCCGCACAGCCGGCGTCGTGTTAATTGGCCGTGACAGTTCCAAGTGGAAAAAACAATGCGTGTTGTGTGCTGCACCGTGCAAAAGGCGACGCGAAAAACCCTTACGCGTACGGTGCGCCGCGTGCCGCGCGACTGACGCTACTTTCCCTCGAGGACCCACCATATACTCCCACCACTCGAGTTTATGTTCAATCTCACCCTCTCTCGCTCTCTCACCCTCGCTCCCCCCCTCACCGTCTCTCTTGCTCTCTCTCTCTTTCTTTCTGATGATCCCACACTGTAGTGGGAGCGTCCTACTGTGGCATGGCTTGCTGCTTTTTTACGGCATGGGATCCCCTTGCCTATATCTCACCGTAAGATACATATTCGATGCGACGTCGCCTGCCATCGTCAAGCTATTTGCGACCGTGTCGCTATTATCTACGAATTCGGGACGTCGCTACACTAACAAGCATGTTCGGAGTATAATAGTATTCGGTATAATAATACGAATTATAAACGATATAATTTACGAATTATAAACGATAAAAAATGATAAAAATTGCCACTTTATGGTACACTACAAATTACAACTTTTGATCGTTTATAATTCGCAAACCAATGAACTAATTTCAATGAAATTTTCAGAGCGTATATCACGGTCCAACAAATTTCAACTTGTTTTTCAAATGATTTGGTAACCCACTAGTTTGAAGGAATATTGTATTCTCATATATAAAACACGTTAAAAATAATCATAATGAAGTATTTGAACGTTTACTTAAAATCAGCGCGGAAAAATCTACGGAAAATGATGTCGCATGTTAAAAAAAATTCTTTTCCGCGCGTGGTATTGGAAAAACCCCAATTTTCTTGAAATTGTGCAAGTTTAACGAATTCTTTCAAGGTTAAACAACGTTCGTACCACAATCTCCATAATTATCCCGTATTCTGCAAAGTTTTAGCTTTCATTTTTAAAAAATTTCATCGCTCTATCTCATTTCTATCGAAAGTTGTTTGATCTTGACACAGATTTCGTCGGTTTGGCCTATAGTATGGCGCGGCGAACGCCCGTTAACAATTACTTCTCTTATACTATTACATTTTCAACCTATTGAACATATAAGAAAGAAAATTTCTATTTCACTTGAGTTTGCTGCAATGCAGGTAGAACATTTTTATTTTGCATAAAAATCTGCTGTCCAGAAAAAGTGAGGATTCGTCTGGAACTCAGAGTCGCCGGATGAGGGGAGCTGGCTCGAATTGAGGAGAAAGCTACCCTCTCTCTGCCAGTACCGGAGTAATCACGTGACCGGGCCACGGCGTGGGGAATAGCGTCGTAGAAGGGGAAGGTAGAGTGGAGACAGAAGTATTAATCCGGCGAACAGTGATCAAATGTAACGTTTCTCTAAATAAAACCTACTCATTAATAGATAGTGGATTTTTATGCGAAATAAAAATGTTCTACTTGAATCACGAGAAACTGGAGTGAAATAGAAATTTATTTTCTTTCTTAATATGTTTATTAGGTTGAAAATAATGTAACAGTATTTTTAAATTCCTCTAATGTTTGTTTTGAATTACATTTACATACTCATCTTTGTCATAAATGCATAAAACTGTCTGAATAAAAATGACTGTCTATTGATTAAGCACCATTGCAATCAACATGAAAAGTTTCTATACTTACTTTTAGGGTAGTACTTATAACAAGTAGGGTTTAGATTCGTAACGTTGAATCCGTTTCACTGATACAGTCCAGGTTCCGTCGCAGGAGCACAAACCTAAACAATTTTGAGATATGTATATGTGGTACATCGAAATCCAAAGAACATACCGCACGCAAGTAAACCTACTTCCGTCTTATCTGTCCCTATACTCGCCACATGCACATGGATACCGTTCGGCGTTCAATGTTCTTATGCAGGCGAAGTTCCGCTATTCACGGTGTTACTTTTCCATAATCTCCTGTCTTGGCGATAAAGGAAAGTCCCGTTCACTAGGCAAAAGAATGCTCAAGTCATGATGCATAAAATAGAAACAGTTTTGGTTTTCTATTGTTCAGAAAATGTCGCTGAACTTAGCATTCGACAGACAAAGGATTACGAACCAGGGAGTCAAATTACAAATAATTTATTAGACTCGGTACCAGACGGGTAGACAAATATGTAATTAACAGAATTCTATTTTTTTCTTTTTACAAAAAATTATCATTTTATTTTTCGTGTACTGTGTCGTTCTAATTTTCTTGTAATATCTTTCAATACTTTTAATATCGTTTTTAAACCCTTCGACAGAGACGGAACGCGTCACGTGACCTGACCGCGGCAGAAGCGTGGGGGAATAGCGTCGTAGAAGAGGAATATAGAGCGGGGACAGAAGTATTAGTCTGGTGATTGTGGACCGTGGTGGGGAGAGAGACCATGGCGCCCTCTAGAGACGTAGGCGAATGGTGGAACCTCTATCATGAAATATGGTATGTATTCTGCATTTCATACCCGCATTGACATTCAGGATCATTAGTTGAACATATTTGAACAAGTGGGAACAAAAGGCAATAAAGCTTTCTTTATGGATACGGACTTCTAAACACAAAGCAAAGTATAAATACTGTTTTGTAACGCAGCGAAACATTCACGAAAAGGATTTGCACGGATCCGCCAGATCAGCCGCAACCTCTGCGGAATTAAATGACGCAGAATTGTGATATACCTGTGATTTCTTAACGCGTGTATAAGTAAAAGGAGAAACCACTTCAGCGAAGAATTTCTAAAGATGAGATAGCCATCCGTCACTGTGTGTGGGTGTATCTACCAGTATTAGTCGCAGAAAGGCAGCGCAGCATACGAGCAACGTTGCTGCCGGTAGTTTAGCGGTCAGTTGGACAGGCTTTTTTATTTTTTATGCGATGCGATTCGGTTCGGTTTGAGCTTATAAATAGAAACGAGAGCACTTAAAATATAACGAGTATTTCCGTCGACTAAGTGGTGAGAAATGCAAGTTTCAATGCGGAAAGCGTCGCTGGATATTACCGATCAAAATATTACTTTTACGCTTCGATATATGTACACTTTAAACTTTTAAAATATTAGACAATGCTTACGAATCCTGTGAAAATCTAATCAATTTCTTGAAACAAACGAAATTAAGTAATCAAATCTAATTGTAAGAAGACGACCATTCATGCGTAAACCTGTAATTGCTAACAACCCTTGCGAGGTTGACGCAACTTAAAAAATAAATAAAAGGACAAAGCTTAGGAATAGAAATTGACATATCTTCATCAATAGTATTCTTCACATTATCGTACAGCTTTTTTTACTATTTTGCAATTTTTTACAAGTTCACTAATCAAATTCAAATTTTAATACTCGAAATATTTATGATTTCTATTCTCGTACCTTTCATTAGCAGAACGGTACAAGAATATTTTCGAATAAGCCCGAACATGTTTGTTTGCATGATTACTCAGATGTCTCGCAAACAACTTGGACACATCTTTGTGCGTTGGCGAACAGGTATTTAGACTGGTATCTAACTTGATCTGACTTCATCTTGCGACACTGTCGAAAATGGCAATAGCGATTTGTTACATGAACCAGCGTGAAAGTTCAGACGATGAAAAGTAGCATGACGAGCACATTTTCTACTAATCTAATCTACACTATTCACATTGGAAAATGTATATTAATAATATCAGATTGATCGTACTGAAACATTATTATCGATCAAATTAAACTGCAATTGTTGGAGACTTATATTTACATAATAATCAAGTTCCATTTTAAGTTTGAATTTAGAACTAACGCATTTGCCATTTAAAAGCAACAAGACTTAAAACGTATTGATATTAATTATATTAAAGAATGTATAACATAAATTTCATAATGAATTTTCCTTTATGTCGATCGTCGATAGTGCAGATAAACTATATAATAAATAATAATAAATTATGATCGAACCTGTAGGCGCCGACATAATTAAATTGTTTATAAATTTCATAATATTGAAAATTAAATCGGGCGTTCTCCTCCATTTTTTCATGAATAATGATCGGAACAACTTACCTCGGGAACTTTTAGCCCCGGTCTCCCCTACTCAGTTTTATCATAACTCCATAAAATTCTAATCATCGTAATAAAATGACAATTTTTTTTTATTCATTCATTTAATGTTGCTTTAAACGCAGTGGTCATTAACAACGTGGTACAATTTAGGATTGACTGGTGCTGGTTTGTCACTTAATAGAAACGTGAGACTGAAAAGAGAATTATATTATATATCTGATCTAATGAAATACTTATATTTATAAAAATATGGACGTGAAATATTGAATTGCCCGTGTCTACTGGAAGTATAAATTCTCGGTGACAATTTCTGAATCATGGTTCATCCGCGGCCCTTACAATTTCGCTCATCTGAATGCGAGATGAGTATTCGCGGAAAATTCATAAAGTTCGTGCTTGCCCAAGAATAAATTTAGTGACGCGCCATGGAACATTCCTACTTGTCTTTTTATTTCCTCTTCATCTAAGGAAACTCATTGTCACGGCAATACGACACTCGAATAACTAAGGGCACCGAGTCGATTTTAATCCGACGCTTTCGTCTCGATTCTAGGCTCGCGAGGACGCCAATTGGTATTCTGAAATGAAAATACGGTAGTTTAAAGTATGATTTCAACGCTAAATTTCCGATTTTTAAATAGTTAGATTTTCGTAAAAAAGAAGAGTGCGATAATAAACTTCGTCCAAGGTCACAAAGAAATAGTAGAACCACAGGATCTATGAAACAGCGCGGACCTGAGGGTTTTTCTTAGATTAAAACTTTACTGGATCATGTGAACAGTGGGAAAAGGTTACAGCCAGCGACAGAGAATATGTTAAATAAAATATTCTTCGTATTTCTATTTAAGCAATGGACTTGCATTTACGACCAGAACGGCAGAAAGTTATTCAAGTAGCTAATATAATGATCAGTTTCATGGTTGTCGCATTCGCGCAATGATGTGTTAGCGCCGGAGCTAGTTACAGTCCAGCCGCTGTATTTCCGCCAGAACGCCCACACGTCTTCAGCAGGATGAATCCATCGCGTATCTCCTGGCCTAACGCAGTTTTATCTTGCGGGAAACGGCTGGTCATTGGCCCACGTTACTCCTCTTTTAATATTGATCTAACAATCGCTGCCTTTAACGCATCGTTCGTGAAATATTAGGCCGTCAATTAAGTCTTTATGTTTTCGCGCTAGATCCTCGTTACGCGAATGTATACATACAGTAAGGAGCATAACTAATTCCACACACTTTAAATCAGAACAACTTTTTTATGGATGGACCAAACGACTTGAATTTGTTTTGTTGAACATTTTTAAACAATCATTAAAGACGGAGAGACAACACTTTTGCACTACTTTTTGCGGATATTTTTGAATTTATCTAAAAAAATAAGGGTCGAATGGAAAATCGAACTACACCACGCGAAAGAGCAGACTTTTATCTTGAGAAACCAAGATTGCGTGGTCGACGTTTTTTTCGAACCAGAAAGCAAAATATATCTTCGCCCGATATGAGTTGCCGCCAGTGGCGCTCACCATTGGAACGGGCGTTCGCCGCGCCACACTATGGGCCAAACCGACGAAATCTGTGTCGAAATCAAACAACATTCGATAGAAGTGAGATAGAGCGATGAAATTTTTTTTAATGGAAACTGAAACTTTGCAGAATAAGGGATAATTATGGAGATTGTGGTACGAGTTTGTGGATAATGTATTAATATTAATATTGGATATCACTGTATTCGGGAAAGTCTACATAATCTTTCGCTGTGAAGAACAATTCAATATCTTTTATAATAACATCACAATACTTGTCCAAAGTTGAAAAATATGTCTCTTTTTAAAACTCAATTTTCTTTTCGACAGATTTGAAATCAGCGCGAAAAACTCTATAAGAATCGCATAGTGGAAATCGAAATACAAAAACAAGTTGAAATTTGTTGGACCGTTGAAAATTTCATTGGTTTGCGAATTATAAACGATCAAAAGTGGTAATTTGTAGTGTACCATAAAGAGGCAATTTTTATCATTTTTTATCGTTTATAATTCGTAAATCAACTAACGAATTTCAATGAAATTTTCAGAGCGTATATAATTTACACCAGTTGACAAAACACATTCTTTAAATTTTCGTTATTGGGCCAGCTAAAAAAGTTGTAAAAATCAATTTTTAGTATTGTTTTTCACAATTCCGACCAAATGCATTTTTTAAACTTATTTATTAGACGTCATTTACTAAACGAATTCATCTAGCCTTACAAAGAAATTGAAGTCGTTTGGTCAATTCGTATAAAAGTTATTCTGATTTAAAGTGTGTGGAATCAGTTATGCTCCTTACTGTATATACGTACTTTATTATCATTTACAAATAATAAACTGACAACAATCGAGTGAAAACTGCTAGTAAAGCCCTGGCGTACTGAGCATTTGTATGTATTACGCTATGAACATACTGACTTTTGTACATTGATATTCTCATCAGTATGCGGCTGCACAAGCAGCGGTGAAAAATTGTGGCACGTCGGCGTGTATGTGAACGACGCTTGAAGAACGCCGCCGTTTCTCGAGGATCTATGATGAACGATCCTCGCCAGGGTATCGTCTAGTGCCAAGAGCTGCAAAAAATTACCATTACATTGAATATAATCAATGCGCTTATAGCGGAGAAGCGGTTGCATAAACCGCAAAATATCGTGTACGCGCTGATTAAAGTCTTCTAATTAATTCAATAAGAAAATGGCGAATCTAGAAATGAAAAGGCGAGATCAATATTAGCAAGGGTCTCGTGGAACCACTAAATCAAATGGAGGATAATTACAGGGAGCTCTTAACAGAAGAAGAAAATGGAGATTCATACAGAATTCCATTGTTACGTAGTTACGCTTTTATTTTTAACTTTTGAAATTATTAAAAATATTATCGAAATTAATTTCAATGTCTTACATTGACAATGTCTCAAGGCGGTAGTATACCCTCGGATTGTAACTAGAAAGAAACTAGAATCTTACTAGATTTTCGGTCGAAACCATGTCGAAACATGGGTTTGCGCGCTTCGGTTGTTTGACCTTATTTGAGCCTACATTTTGGGCTGGGTGAGGGCTCATTCTAAAGAGGAAGATTTATCACAGTTCGCTCTGGTCATCATATAAGTCAAGAAAGTCTTTTAGAGACAGAAAAATGTATTGAAATCTGCGGGTTTTTTCTAGATTTTTTCTCTTCGTTGGACCCTCATATTATTAGATATAAACATAATCTCGTTAAAATCATGACCAGAGCGCACTGTGATGAACCTTTCTCTTTAGAATGAGCCCTCACCCAGCCCAAAATCTGCTCAAATAAGGTCAAACAACCGAAGCGCGCAAACCCATGTTTCGACATGGATTCGACCCAAAATCTAGTAAGATTCTAGTCCCTTTCTAGTTACAATCCGAGGGTATAGTGAAAGGAACAATCACAGTGCCGTATACTGAAGCTTTGCGTACACTGACACGAGGGCATGTCGCGAGTAAGGTTGGCAACCCACAGTTTGATTATACTGAAATGAAATTGGAGTGCGTCATACTTACGTAAAAAAATGTTGAACGATCTGAACAAAACGAGAAATAAACATTGATACAGGAGTATATCAAAGTGATTCAGAAGCAGACGCAGCACGCCGGAAGTCACTGATTGTTCCGAAGGATGGTGACCTCTGTGTTCCCGTCTGCTGACGGTCTCTCGCCTTTTTACCAATCACGTTGATCCCTGTGCTGACGTAAATTGGCCAGAAATTCTCACTGGATCAGACCAGACCAGTCATCTTGAATATTTCATCGTTTTCTATGATCGTCCAATGCGCAAACAAGCTGCGTCTTTTAATTTAAAATGTAAATTAGCACCGTCAATTAATACTATTGCGTGCATATTATAATACTAAAAATTAAGACTATTGCCTATATAATTAATAATATTAATAATATTAATACATATTAGAGGAAATATTAATTTAAAAATATAAATATTAAATATGAATTGTAGAATATGTAAATGCTCTAATACTATAAATTAATGCTATTATCTAATTAATGGTATCGATAACATTATTAGTGCTACGTGTGTAACTATATTATTGAAAATTAATTTCGCTAATATATTTCTTTAACTCTCCTTTTTATATGTTCATCTGTAATAATCCAAATAATCTTTCCGCCGTCCTAAATTCCAAGAAGGGAAAGTGACATTAGACATTTGAGGGTGTCATAAATTAGTCCTCCCTCGATACTTTAATTATTACCGAATTTCGACAGCTCCGGAAAGCAGGAAAGACACCGCTCGAACGTTTTCGATACGAACATCGATGATTTTGCTCGTATATAATGCGGCAACGTTGCCCTTTTAAAGCTGACAACGCTGTAAAGTCTTACTTCCTTAGACACACACCTTTTGTGTCGCAACTAGTGATAGGATCTGAACCACTTCGAATCGCTTCGATTCAATATTTACGACAAAAAATTCGAATCACTTGCAACATAATTCGAAGCTTAGAACTCTTGAGACTCTTGGACGTTTTGGAAGTCTTCATTGTTTTGAAAATCTTGAAAGCCTCAGAACTTTGGAAGGTTTGTAAGAATTGAAACTCTTGAAATGTTACATCTATCACGAAATAATGATTACGTCATATCAGTATCGGAACGAATAACGGTATGAACGTACCAATATTATAAAAAGTATAACATTTGTTAAGATCATCAAAACTTTTAAAACGTTCAAGACTTCAAGACTTTCAAGAGTTTCAAGAATTTCTGTTCTCGAATAAGCATCGAATCGATTCGAAACTCTGTGTTGATCGATTTGTACGGAAACTTGCAAAAAAGAGTATTGTATACCCATCACTAGTTGCAACGTCGTATAGTTCACTAGCTGACCGTTCCATTTCGATAGAGTCCGCTACCGTACCACAGCGTTTTTTACAGAGTCGGTAATTCAGAACCGTAGACAGAAAAGTGGCAATTCAATTATCGAAATTGTTAATTTATAAAAGAACGCGACGTACAAAAAGCCCCTAGCTAGCTAGGAAACAGATTACTACTCGTGAGAACGCCAGACGTTCACTCTGCTCGTCAAAATCAACTACGTAAGAAATAGAGCAATAAAAATAAGGCTCAATTTTTCAATGCTCAATTTACATAACTAAAGTTATTATAGCAAGTACGTATTAATATCCTGTTTGCTCAATTTCAAATCACCTACTCTACTTACTGTATTATTTGTATGTCTTGTAGACGCAAATTCTTCCTTTGAAAAAGATTCAAAACTGAACTGAAACGTTAGGAAAGAAGAAAAGTTTTTTGCAGAATTGCTAGATTTATTAAATAATCGAAACGGTCTGTTAAAAAATAATAAGGCTGTTGTTTATTCGCTTGCGACTTGTGGGAGGATGAGAAGCTGCGGATCTCCTTCGCGCGTTTTGCCGCAGCGTTTTGTTATCCATACTCCATTCGTCGTAGCTCTTTTCTGCGCCTCTGGACGCACAAGATTGCGTTACTATGATACGATTTGGTATGTCTTTCCTTGTTTTTCACTTGCGAAGAAAGATGAAAGAGCCCAAACTCGAACACGTGCGTCGATCGATTTACGATATGTGTACGTTTGCGTTTGCTTTTTCGCTTCGAATATCAATTCACAAACAGTCAAAAACTAAATCAGAATGAATAACAAATAAAACATTCAATTTGAATAGGAAAAATAAGTTAATTTGAACGGAAACGAAACAAACTCGATTCCTATCGCACGACACGAATTCAAATACAAATGATCGTCACGACACAAGAGTAAATTACCACGAGAAGGCAACACGATTCGAGAACAAATTGAAATCGAAAAAAAATAAATAGCTCACTTGAATACAGAATTTATTTTTCGAAAATTACGGTAAATAACTTTGACTTCTATCGAATGATGAAACGCGGGAACGGTACACACCATGTAACGGTCCCTGCTTTGCGTCGTATATTTTCTGCGTCTCGATCACGAACTGTGCGGTTAACAAAGTCAGGTCAGGACAGAGAGTGTCAGGACACCAACGAGATACAGACTGCCAGCCCCTGGGCTATTCAGCGGGACCAGTAAGTGGGCGCGAACGGACGCGTGGGTAACGTGGAACTTACAGTGATCTGAAATACCACATCGCTAAAAGTTCTACCACCGACGAGATACTCGTCAAGTAGAAGAAGAATGATATAGTATAGAATGCTCACAATAGCCATTCTGTAATTCCCTTATAATACTATCACCGACGAGATACTATCTCGTCTCTTTACCTAAATAGAACCAGACGATATATGACATTGTTCCCGCCCGGGGCGAACCAGTTTGAATAATACATATGTTTTGATCTGAAGGAAGGTAAAATTGCAAAATGTTGTGAAAGACAATAGGTATAGGAATAGAATTTATTGAAAAATCAACATATTTATTAAATGTGCAGCTATTGGCTCGATATTATCCTTTATTCATAAGACACTAGAAGGTCTTACAAATAAAGGATAATATCGATTGCCCAGGTCTCACCACGAGGAGGTTGCTGCACAAGAGACCCGAAAGGGAGTCAGAACGAATGCAATATTCCTTCTGGCTCCCTTTCTTACAACGACAGACTTAATACTAAATTACGCAAGTATGTCGAGTAATTATCGCGGAGCAAAAGGTGTGGATCGGAGAAGAAGTCTCCGGTCCACGGGGGATCAAAGGCGAATCAGGCAGAAGGCTCTGATTCTTTCAAAGTGAGAAGCAAGAGCGAACCAGAGCAGAAGGCTCTGGTTCGAAGGTGACGCGGCGCGTACAATGCTTGCACTCCAGAATCGGTCAGAGCCGATACCCGACGTGTCCTCACCAAGAGGAATGGACAGTGAGAAGTGTTCAAACGATATCCCATTTCTCTACCAACTACCTGTCACCAGGCAACGCAATGCGTTGAGGTGACTCGGGTAGGATGACGAATCGAGAGGACACTGTAGCATGGCTACACGAGTGAACAGGTCTCAATGAACCATCCCTCTCAATGTATCGACGCCGAATACCGGCTCCAACCGGTCTGGTACATACAAGCAAGGTCCGACGCAGCAGAAGGCTGTGTCAAAGTCAAAAATACGAGTCGACCAAAGTGAAGTTACGGCAATAATTACTCGACATATTTACAACGAAGATATACAATCTTAATATGTAGATCAAATATAACTAACTTAAAAATACACTGCAGTCTTCTTCCTCTTCGTTGGTGTGTCCTCTTCATTCGGCGTGTCGTCTTTGTTAGCAGCCGGCTGTTGTAATCTAGCTAAAACAGACTAATCGTATTTAGAAACAATGCACTTGAGTACGGAATTAAATCATGCACGCGAGTGCGAATGTAACCAGCGAACCAGTTCACAAGAACAATTATAATCCTGCATATGAGTGCGAATACAACCACAGAACCAGCTAATGAGAGCAATTATAACCTCGTACAAAAGTGCGAATACAACATGTTCACAAGAGCAATTATAATCGTGCACATGAGTGCGAATACATCCATGGAACCAGCTAATGAGAGCAATTATAACCTCGTACACAAGTGCAAATACAACCGGTTCACAAGAGCAATTACAATCGTGCACATGAGTGTGAATACAACCAACTCACGAGAGTTATGTTAACTCTTCACACGAATGCAGTCTATTGCGCTTCGGGTAGCCCGGGGACGCTACACCCCGTGCTCACTCACGGCCCCATCCGTGAGTGAGCCCCTGAGGGACCTCCGATTGGAGGAATACCAATTTCAATCAAGAAATATAAATTTGAAGGAGACTCAATACTGAAATTTTCGATGGAAATTCCAATTGGCATATTAAAGGTAAAAATGGATGGTATTCGTTGAACGAACAGTTGAAGAACATGTTTGTTAAAGCTGGATAAACAAAGATTGAACAATGTTAGTAATAGTAATAAAACTTACAGGTGTTGAAGGTAGGTCAGTGGTGGTCAAGGAAGTCCGGGGTAGCTGTTGATGACCTCTTGTCCACCTCTAGTCCACCTTTGGTAAGTCCCTGGTCCTCCTGGTCCTCCTGGTCCTCCTCCTCCCGGAACCCGTCCGCTCGTGCCGGTCCCCCCGCCCCGACTGACTGATTGACGCTCTCTTGCCGAGCTCGGGTGGCGCGCACCCCACGCTCGACGCTCGCCGCTCCCCACCCCACCGAATATCGATCGATGTCGATCGCTGTGACAATTATTGATAAATTTATAATTTCCAGCTGGTTAATGTTTATAACAATTCGATTTTACAGCGATATCCACAAGCAATCCCTTGACTATCTGACCACCTACTTTTTTAGTAAAAGTGGCTAATAGTATTCGGAATACGGAATAACTTTTAAACCATGAACATTCGCACGCATTAATTTATTCAATACAATTCACAGATAAATTTATTATTTCTGGCTGTTTAATGTTGATAACAATTCCTTTTGCTAATGATGTTAACGAGCACTCCCTTGACATCCTCGCCATTTAATTTTTTCGTAAAAATAGGCAATAAAACTCGAGATAGAGAATAACTTTTAAACCATGAACATTCGCACGCATTAATTTATTCAAAATAATAATAATAATAGTTTATGAAAGTTATTACAGAATAAAACTGCTGGAACGAACAGGTTGATCATTACAAATTTCATGTATTTTACAATGCACGTGTTGTTCAATTTCTGTTTTAATTATACATTTCTTCGAAACTATAAATATTTAGCAGAAACCAATTAATAACACTTTAATAGTAAGTGATAGATAGCATATTAAGCAAAAACATGAACTAAAGAAACATTTTTTCTATTTTCATGATAATAAACTTGTACGTTAATTATAGATTGTAAATTAAAATAATCTGTGCAATTTGTTTAGCAAATTGTACAGTTTTGGCTTTATTCTTAGGTAATGTTTTCATAAACAAGGTACTTCCGGTGAGACACTCTCAATGGATTTCAAAATCGTTGAACTGTAATCATACGCATCACAGAAACCATAATAAGTAATATAATCAAAGGAGACCTGTTTCCATGAATATAGCACGCTGATTGTACAAGTACTTCCGTTGCAGACTGTTATCAACCGTCAAACCTTACACTTTTGTTCGATGCGCGCTAATCTGACCACGCTGAATTCTCTTGGCAATTCCACATCGATTTTTCACCCGTTTCCCCACATAAAGCAAAACATTCTAACAAGGTGTTGCCATTCAAACAATTGTTCTGTCTAATGATTTTTACAGATAATTAAACCACTCTCATTTCATAATAATTACAATTATTCTCTATACGGTGATATTTAGAAACAAACATTTCTTCGGTTATGATACTGACATGAGAAATAGACACACGTTTGTTTTAGAAACTTCCTGCCAAATTGTTTTCTCTCTTTACAAATAACAAAATAATTCAAGGGAGCAGAGGACACCCTGTACATATTTAGTACTCTATTTCAATATGTTGGTACGTAACGAGCTATATGATCAGAAGATATTTGTTATACTAATTTTGATCGAACCCACACACAAGTCATCAACTGAGAAATCATTTGTTATTCTGGTATACTCTGCTTGAGTAATTAATTTTAATTTTCGAACGATTGCGTTTTGATCTCAGATCAGGAAAGATTAAAAATTCAGTCTTCTGATTGCACATCTGGTAAAAGAACTGATAACGTTTCTTCGGTCCAACGTGGATTGAACGGTGCACCAATCAGTGCGTTGGGGTTCTGTTTTCTGTTTGAGTGGTGCATAGTACTTTGACAATCCTAAATTAATTCAACTAATTGATTTACAGCGGCCCGTCGTACGACTGTATTATAAACCCAACCATTCAGGAAGCCCTAACAACATAAGTCAAATACATTATGATTAATTGAACCATCAAGTGAAATGAATTGCTTAATCCGCTGTACACTCTTCGATCAAAACGGATTGAAACTGAGGCAAGAATTGCTTCGGGAAATTACAAGAAATATTTACAGGATGACAAGAAATAACGGAGTTAATCATTTCTTATTATAATTCTGTCAAATTGACGAATTTTGAAAAACCAAATAATAACACAACCATAACATGGACCTTTAGTATTCATATATTTAAGAAGTTTCGAAATGGCCACCCTTTGCGCCGATACAGAGGCTGAAACGTGTCTTGAAATTTTCGGCAATGGGCCGCAGCTCTTCTGGCGTTATTGGGTCCCACTCCTGGTACAGAGATTTTTTCAATGACTCCAAATTTTTATGGGACCGAGCACAGGCCCTGGCCTCCAAAATCGACCACACACTGTAGTCCACCGGGTTAAGATTCGGTGAGTACGGCGGCCATTCCACAGATGTGATGAAACCTGAGAAAAACCTTTTAAATTGCAAAATTGCTTTATCTTGATTTTGAATCGAACCTCTGGGCCGATAACATAAACTAATTTCTACTTATGGAGAGTCCGAATTCCATCAATCAAGGTTCTAACCTGTTTGCGAGGTGCTCGATCCCATCCCTATTAAATACCCGCGATCTAGTGATAACGAATGCTGTGAATGAACGCAATGTAGACCGTCATTCGAGATTAGCGATCTACTTCAAAGTTACATATTTTGATAGACTACTGTCTATCCTTATCTCAAAGGAAGTAAAACAAACATAAAAGTTCGATGCACCGTGTATAGGATAATAACAATGTTGAAGTTTATTATCTTAACACATTAACGACCGGTGATCATTGCATTATTTGGAAAAATCTATGGTACAAGGCTAAACACTTTTTAATGGAACCTTTAATGGCAACAGCAATTTTCAATGTGAACTAACAAGTCACCCTCAATAACGTCATCTAATAGTTTCATTTAAGATTGCAATGTAAAAGAAAATTTCTATGCTTCCTTCTGGTACAGCACAATTATTGAAAATTCTATTACATAATAGGCTTCCGGTAGGTAAAGTGTTAATTATTTTACGGTTCCCGTGTACAGCAGACTCTTTTACATGCAGCATAGTCTGATAATAATCTTCGAAGAAAGTGGACTTTCGCTTTGTCGCTTTATCTACGTGTTTCATTGTAACGACAGCCGCACTTTGTGAGTCAACGGATAAAAATAAACTTCTTCGTTATCTTGCAAGTTTTCGTTTTCACATTAATGATAAATGTCAACGTTCCGAATTTCTATACTACGTCGAAGTAAGATTGAAATGTGACAATATCATTATCTCAATAAATACTCGTACGGTTTTCACGATTTACTCTTAATAGAACCTTGGTATAAGATAAGGAAGGCTACAGGCCGATAAGAAGGTCAAAAATCCTAAACCAAATTGAATTTGCGATAAACCATTCGATAGCTTAGCCAAAGAAAATACTTTCGCTCAATTTTCAACCCCATATATCGACATGAGAGGTAGGTGACAAAGAGAATCAGGTTTTTCCGTAATTTCTCTTATTCGCTTTAATTAAAAATTCTGGAGAAAATCAGGCATATTTTAGCTACTAGAATACACGTACACGAATTTTTTCATAATTTTTAGTTTCAAGACCGAATTTTAAAAAATATATGAAAGAAAATTTTAAGATGTCGATTTCTTATGGAAGTTATGAAATACTAAGTTTACATTTTTACAGTTTTAGCATTTCGTCATGTTAGCATATTCTTATATTCGTTAGGTTATTAGCATATCATTTTCTCAAATTTTTCAAAGTGTAATTTTCAAAGTCATTTTGGCAAACAGTTTCTTTAACCTTCTATGTTTTTTGAAAATATTAAAACTCTTATCTTCAAACGGTTCTAATAATTAATTTTACACTGACCTTTGCTGTTATCTATTATTTATGTCGTCAATGTGAAATCGGACGCATGTTTAACATAGCGTGACTATACCACAAAGTTGTTTTCAATTTATTTTCGCAGTTTTTACTATTTTATTAAAGATATTAACACTTCCAAATCATTGCTATAAATGCTCAAAACTCTTGAGAATTTTAACGGTGCTATAGTTATGCTCCGCAATGTATGATTCTGAGGTTGATGCTTCAAAACCGCAATTGTTCACGCAACAAAGTAAAAGAATATAGAAATTAGTTTATGTTATCGGCGCACAGGTTCGATCCTTTTATTCGTTCTGCATTTTAAAAGAAATAATTTTCTGTTACTTATCTTAGCAATTGAATTTTTTATGTTAGACCAGTCCTTGAGAATCCGCATGGTATCAATTCCGAACATTCTTGACATTGACGCAAAGAAACTTTCATTATGTGTGTAATTTTCGCCATCCATGATAAATATTCCGTTTTGTCGATCGTAACGAACTAATAGAAATTAGTTTGTTATCGGCGCACAGGTTCGATCCAGGATCTCATTTCTATTAATTCGTTCCGATCGATAAAACGGAATATTTAAAAGAATATACTTTGAATAAATAAATTAGAAGTTTCCACTGTGTAATAGACAACGCTAACATCGTATTATCGATGCAGATGTGGAAATGCATATTACTATTAGCGCAGAGTTGAATTTCTTATCGTGTATCAGCCGAATCCCGAAGCGATAGGAGAAATGCAGAGGAGCATGCTTGTAGCGCGCAGATAAAGTGTTTAAAGCGCCCGAACGTAAAGAATTCAAATAACGTCATCCTGATAACGCAGTCTTGTATGTACACCAGATAGGGACGCCGAAAGCCGCGAGCAAGAAGTCCGGAAACATACTTTAGCAGGTAGGAATACCTACAAATGTCAACGAACTAATCTCTATTTGCACGGAATACTAATTTAAGGTGCACAGCCGAGTTCAACCGACAGCGGTTACGCCGTTTAATTCTGTTTAAATCACGGTGCAAATTGTTGTTGCGTGAATCGCGAATAATTAGGGTGAATTGAAGCGACTGAAAATGTGACAAACGTGATCCGCTGACTTCGTGTCTGGTGCATGCGGCTGACCTGTGAAGACCTAACTGACTCTCCGACGAGTATCAAATAACTAATCATATAACTTTATAGATAATCAAATAACTTTCTACAAATCAGTAAAATTGTAAAAGTACAGCCATTCCGCGATATCAATTTGTAGATTTTCCAATAACTGTAATTCCGGATATTCATCTCTTCGTAACAGTAATGACGATGGCATTTTTTATAGCAGCATAGAATTTAAAAAACGACATTACGCAACAGTATATCTGTATAAATAAAAATCAAATGCTGTTCGTTGGTAAGCGCATCACTTGAGAACGGCTGGACCGATTTGACTAATGTGTTCTTTTTAAATGTTCGTAATAGTCCGAATAAGGTTATAGGATAAGAAAGCAGCCCGGAAAAATGGAAAATTCGGGAAAAACTAAAAGTGCTTTTTGAATCATATTTCAATACAACAAAAAAACGAACGTCGCAGCTTTTAATTAATACTTCAATAGAAATTTACATTATCGACGTCTGTTTGCATTATCGACATTATCAACATCTACCAGTTAGTTAATTTCTATTCCAATTTATTTCGTTAATAATAAAATCGTGTCCGTCTGTCTGTTTGTGACGGCATCAATTGAGAACGGTTGTACGTAGAAAGCTGGGGTTTGAATATTGTATACAATAAAAATAAATAGATGAATGGTCTGGGTTAAGTAGAATCAGGTAGAATTTTTCTGAACCAAATGTACAATAAAATACGAACACCATATAATAGCAACTAGCCACATAGGATAAAAACAAATAACACATTACACAACAGTATTCTGATGATGTATTAGTAACGAATACCAAAGACCAGTGAAATAGGACTTAGCTAAACATGCGGTAAGCAATAAATAGTATTTAAGCTTATACCATTCTAGATAGTTGGCTTCTGTAGGCTGTCAAATAATACCGTTAACCAAATTCCATTATTGACATTATTCGAAGAACGTGTCATGTTACATTCCTTGAGAAGTATCGTAAGTGTATGCTGCTCTTTCAAATACGAACTCTTGTGCAATTTTTTCCTTACTAACTGGTTACACTTTTTTTTATCAAAGGTGACCTTGATTTTTTGATTTTTTTTTTATTCTTTGATTAGTTGTGTTCACAAAAATCGATTTCTTGCAAAATCCTGGCCTCGTAGACAAATTTTCACAACAGATTTGAAATCAGCGTGAAAAAATCTACGGGAAATGATGTGTCGCATGTTAAAAAAGATTTTTTTCCACGCGTGGTATTGGAAGAACCACAATTTTCTTGAAACTGTGCAAGTTTAACGAATTCTTTCAAGGTTAAAAAACGTCCGTACCACAACCTCCATAATTATCCCATATTCTGCAAAGTTTCAGCTTTCATTTACAAAAAATTTAATCGCTCTATCTCATTTCGATCGAAAGTTCTTTGATTTTGACATAGATTTCGTCGGTTTGGCCTATAGTGGGCCGCTCAGACCACTATGCCATTGCGGGACGCAGCGCGCAACACTCGTTCCGAAAAGACGAAAATGAGTCGGGTTATCGTTCGCGCTGGTTGTTTATGCTGGCGAGTCGCGGACACCCGGTATATAAGAGCAGCCTAGCCGGCTGACGAGCTCGCAGTGCAGTCCGATGGGATAGGTAGGTATAACCGATTCTCTGGTCTAGTGGCGTGTAAGATCTCAACAGGGGAGAACGTGCCAAGTTTTAACAACCGCGGTGTGACGATGCCGCGTTAACCAGCGTTAACCGCGGACCGCAAACACAAAAACCGCCGCGAATCCGTTTTCTTGTCCACGCTGGCTGCACGGATAGCGTGGATCATCCCGTAATAAATCATTCGATCTGTCCGTGATGCGAGGAACTCGTTCGGCAAACCTCCGGGTCTGACACTTTGCACAGGTAGGTCTTAAAACCACCTGCGAACCGACCACGATTTCACCTCGCGGATCGATTAAGCCGGATCGATCGGAGTTCGCTAGAATGTTGTCTCTCAAACGAAGAAGAGTTTCATTGACCTCGCGTACCAGTGGTTTAATCAGTTTTCTGACCTTAGACGCGCGGCAAAACAGGATTTTGATGGGACATGATTTTGCATATCCTCTGCATATTGGCGCACGGTGATTTTTGCCGTTGACAGGAAAGAATATTTGCTCGGATACTGCTGTGAACAATATTTGTTGGAGAATTATTCAGCAACAGTAAAAATGTGTAGATTGATTGGCAGTTGGGATGCACGTTGTTTAATAGTTTAGTGTATAGTGTGAAGTGAATTTGATTCTAGTGGTCGCGAATGTTGTTGTTGAAAGGAACTGCTATTTTATTAAATCGCGTGACATGGCCAGAAATTTAGATATTGCATTTTGCTTTCAAACATAAAACCGTGGAAAGCTGATAAATAGATCGCGGATCTTTATGCAAAATCAACATGGTTTTTGCATTAATCGCGAAACATAGGAGCCGCAGAGTCACTTATTTTTTGGTGTCTTTAGTGGTTTTATTAAGTTGTAAGAAATATAGATTCATCTAATCTTCTTATTATTTTTGCCATAAACGTTACTTCGAATGACCTCAGGAATCACCGCTTTCAAGCTTCTCCGACATTTTTGGGACATCCTTGAAAGTACAAATCTAATTTTTAAGGTGTTATCTCGAGCTTTTAAATAAATATACTCTATACTACAATGTTAATCAATATTTTGGTCGAAATGTGATATAGTAAATGAACGCGTATCACAAAAATGAGTAAGCATAATTTAAAACAGTAAAAACATTAGAGGAATTAAAAAATATATGATTTTCAACCTGTTAAACATATTAAGGAACAAATTAAATTTCTATCTTACTCCAGTGTGTTGCAATTCAAATAGAAAATGTTTATTTTGCATAAAGCTCCGCTGTCTACTTATAAATGATGACTACGTATAACGTTGCTTACTTCGAACAATAAGATTTATTTCGTAAAAAGTTAGTTTCCTCAATGTTTTAGTTAAAAACATACTGAAATGGTTGATCGATTTCTACGTATCGATTCTAGTATCCAAAATCGGTTTCAAAAAACGGAACAAGCCGAAAGCGAACGTCGGAATACTTTTGCAGAGCAGCGTAATCGAAACGACCGCATCGGGTTGCTCGGTTATTTGCAAAGGATGCAGTGGTTTTCCGTGAATCCATCGATACCGCTCGCGAGGGCATCGTTCCCGCCGCTATAGACAGCAGCAATTGTTAAATTCTCGTGGTGTCTATTCGAAGAATTAGGGCCAGCGGCGACGCTGCACATGTGCGACACGAGGAAACGATTTGATGCTTTGGGAAGGGAAGTCTGCTCTCGTAGGAGGGCACCGTGCCAGGAAGCCAATATTGCTGCAGCCGACACCCTACAGTAGGATACACGTGAAATACACCTCTGTTTCGATCGGGTAACAAGCCCCCGAATATTATCGATCGCACTCTCGACTGTCCTAAAATCCACCCACTTCCTTCGTTATTAGGTTATTGCACGCTTAGACCGCATACTGATAGACCCGGCGCACAGTGGGACCTTTCGTCCAAATCGGAGACAAAATCAAAGAACTTTCGATAGAAATGAGATAGAGCGATGAAATTTTTTAAAAATTAAAGCTGAAACATGGCAGAATATGGGAAAAATAGGGAGATTATGGTACGAACGTTTTATTACCTTGAGAAAATTCGTTAAACTTTCACAATTTCAAGAAAATTGCGGTTTTTTCAATACCACGTGCGGAAAATTTTTTTTTAACATGCTACACATTCTTTCCTGTAGATTTTTTCACGCTGATTTCAAATCTGGTCTCAACATTTTTTCTATCAACCGATTCTTATAATCGTTAACGTATGAAGATTGATTGATGATAAACAACCGATAAGTTAATTCGATTATTTTTATCCGTTTTTTATCGCAAAATGGCGTCAAATGTATCTCATACAATTGCGTCAAATGTATCTCATACAAATATCATATCAATTTTTTGAACAATTTAATTTGTTAAACAATATCATATTAATTTAATGTTAAATTTAATTGAAACAATTATTTGTTTTTCATACACAATTGTACTCTCTATTTGACAGAACACCTTAAAGCAAAATAAAAAATACACATCCAATGTTGATAGAATAAATTCAATCAGCATAATTCAACAATTAACACATTATATTTAATAAGAACAAGAATTTAAAAAATGAATTGTTTTCTCAGGAACGAAGTATGAATACCTTCTAAAGTTTTTCATTTATTATTTTCGTTATATTTACATTTACTTTCTCTTGAGAAAGGTGTAGAATAAAAATTATCTTCCACATGTTTACCTGAAAACCATATCAATTGATAGCCTACAAATTAACGTTACGCGGCAATCAATATCAGTTATACGTGATTTACAAAACGAAGCGCATCTCCTGCAAAGTTAGTATTGGAAAACAGTTTCAAATCAAAAACATTATTAACACATTCACAGTTCTCTATTCCATCCTGTACATATGGGATAACAACAATAAAGAAAAGTTTAGAATAAAATCTTAATAAGTGTTTAAAGACAAGAAACTCTGCAAATAAAAATTAACTTTAAGCCTCTTAAAAATTTCTAGAATAACACAACTTGACCTACTTAAAAATTAATCTTGTTATTATTGTTCATGAAAAAGCCATTGTCGTTCTCTGTATTCAAGCTTAGAACTTGACACCTTACAATTGTCGACGTATTTCTGAAAAAAACTGACCATCTCTTGGTGACATCATCAAGACACAAACCTAATTATTTCTGAATCGAAACCATTATTAATAGACTGCAGATTCTTACGCAAAATTTGACGCATTAATTGCAAAATGCAGGAACTGCATCGACGTCGATTTCTATTCTTAACAATTTTAGTGAGATGGAAGTAATAGAACAATATTTTTACATTCCTTGAATTTATAATTATAATTTGAATTATTAATGTTGAACTTGATACTTTAAAATTCTAAAATGGCGAGGATATACTTTACAAAATGATTTTATTATTTATTATTATTATTATTACTATAATTGTTTTGTAATTGATTCATTGAATTCGATTCCTACATATACATATACTATTTCTGGAGGAACTGACTATTTTACGGTGGGATGATTTTTCGGACTTCAGGAAAATTCGAGAGGAATGTGGCATTTAGTTTTCCTCTTCATTGGCGCCGCGATAGCCGGAGAGTCGGGCCCCGATATTGGATATCCAGAAGCACCTATAGAATATTCACCTTTGCCACAAGAGGAAGATGTGCCCGTCCCTCTGCCTGGTATGCTTTATCCACGCGAGAGTGAATCGCGAGAGGTAATTTCTTTTCCTTATTATTGCGATCACTTACCATTTGTAATAACTGAATAATGAATCAATGATAATAATGAGCGTCTGTGACGTCACGAGACATTTCGTTATTAATTCTAAAAGAAAGGCATACAATACTTTGTTTGCTATATTCTTCATTCATTCACGAATTGAATTCAACTTCACTTCTCTCAGGTGAAAACTCTGGACGGTCTTTGGGATTTCACGGTCTCCCCATCGGACGATTCACTCAAAGGCTACAAAGAGGCATGGTACGCGAGCGATTTGTCCAAGGTAAGGTTAAACAAGTTATTAGCTACTACTTATTATGAATTTACTTGTTTTTACGTTTATTGAAACAGCAAATAAGTTGTTTAACGCTTATAATTTGACTGCGGATCTTTATGTAAAATAAAAAATGTTTGCATTGATTTCAAGGCACAGGAGCCAAATAAAACATTTTTATCAAGCTTAATTTTCATATTAATCTGAAAGTAATATACCGATGTCCTTAAATCTCTTTTAATATGTCCACTGCTTTCAATTGTACGTACCCATTCTTATCATAAATGCATAAAATCCGCAGTCTACTTATAATAGATCAGTGCTGGGCACGGTTGGGACCCCTCAAACGCTTGCTTCCCCTACCAATCTTCCCAACGTGCATCGCGCACCTTCTTCGCGTTCGCTCAATGCTCAACTCAATGCTCAACTGAGGAGTTACAAAGGAGAGCTGTGCTCCGCATAGATGAGATAGATAGATTGTAATTGCATTAAAACTACTTGGAAATTGCAGAAATAAAATTACTATTACATGTCATTGTAATTGGTAATTGCAATTACTTTGGCTCAACCAGTAATTGTAATTGCGGGCCACAATTACAATTACAGTGATTCGTCAAGTAATTGCAATTACCAATTACAATTACATGTAATTGTATTTCTGCAATTCCAAATTACAGTAATTGGTAAGTAATTGTAATTGTAATTGAAATTACATTTTGCCCAACTCTGCTGGAAGGAGACAGTAGGTGCTATAGTGGGGATGCTTTTGCCTCAATTGAGGATAGAAATTGAGGATCAATTGAGAATACAAAATTCGCAATACAGGAGAATAGAGCTAGTTAAACCGTGCAAAACATTTCGCTACAATTATTTTCTCCCTTCGATGACAACCGAGATATAATTCGGCCCAGTTGCTAGATACGTTCTGTATAATTTGCCAAATATTATCCAGCACCGGTTATGAATTCTAGTGCTCTTATCAAAGTGCATATTTTAAAAATCTTCTTGTGAATGTATACCGTCAATTAAGATTCTTTTATGAGACACACATCGCTCCTTTAGGCAGGAAAAGTGATGCAAATGCCAGTACCATCGTCCTACAATGACATCACCACCTCCAGGGGACTCAGGGATCACATAGGTGCAGTCTGGTATCAACGATCATTCTTCGTGCCTTCTTCCTGGCGAGAACAGAGAGTTTTCGTTCGGTTTGGCTCAGTGAATTATCTTGCGCAAGTGGTAAGTATTTTCTATTTTATTGTATTAGATCAGACCTGTCCAACTCGCGGCCCGCGAGCCGCATTTGGCCCGTTTTTCTACTTTTTCGTTCCACTAAGGTGGGAGGTGACGTTCCCTCTGTATTTGATACGGTCGGCGGTCGTACCGCAAGAAGTGCATAGCATTACTCGTTTCCAGGATTGCAAGAGTGAGGGGTGCGCCTTCTCATTTCTCGATAATGCAATGATGGAGTTTTTTAGTAGTCAAAAGCGGTAGATAAAAGATCAATCTAGGCCGCAGTCGCTCTCAAAAGTTCAATTTTTACGTTTAGGAATCGTAGTTTGCATTATTCGGCAGCATGTAGCTGTTGCAGCTTTATAAAAATAGCTAAACGCGCAGCTTTGCGCTTCCGAATAATGCAAATTATGCCTCGTAGATGTAAAAATTGGACTTTTGGAGGCGATTGCGGCCTAGATTCAGCAATCCTAAACTAGACTTGCAATCCTAAATACGAGTCTAACCCTTTAACTTGAATACGTTCGGTGCAGAATGTAACAATTCATGATTAATCAATGTGGTTACGTGATGATCTTTTATCTAACGATTTTGACTACTGAAAGCCCATTATCGAGAAGTGAGAAGGCGCATCCCGCAGCCTTGCAGTCCTGGAAACGAGACTCTACCCCTTAAGGCTAAAGCTTTGCTTATCTATCTTAATTTTATCTTTAAATTTTTATTTGCAAACGCTACGAACTATCTATGAACGTTGCAGCCCAATAAATACCACGTTATTCTGTATAATTAGACTGCGGATTTTATGCATCTATGACAACAATTAATTAATACGCCAAATACAAAATTGAAAAGCCATTAGAAGGATTTAAGGATATTGTTACATTATACTCTATAAGTCTCTTACAATAGACTTAGGCAATTTTTATTTTGCATAAAAATCCGCAGTTTCCTACAATAGACTTCGTCAATTTTTCTTTCGCATAAACATCCGCAGTTTATTTAATACTAAACTTAATACGAGTTCTTCACGCGGATTATGATCGTCGTAAATATGTATATGTATACGTTGGTAACGAACGTGTTAAGAGTGCGTATAATGCATTCACACCAAACTCATTCGTGCGTGATTTAACTTCATCTGTGACTTAACTGCGTGATTTAAGTTGATCTACGGTCGTACATTGATAGCTCGCTGAAGACTGTGACATTATACGAGGGTCGAAACAGCTGTGCAATCAAATTCCATTGGCGATAAACTATTCGACAACTCATCTAGCTTTGAAACGTGATCCAACCCTCTATCGTAAGGGTAGCGACGAAATATTCACAATTGACCACGAAAAATACAAACATTCAAAGCATAAATTAATTTTTTACGTGACAAGTAACGAAAATATTTTCACTCGACTGAAATATTTGAAAAATTGAGTACAACGCACATGATGGCATGTAGGGTAAACTATACAATGATTGGCACTCTAAGCCAAAACCGTAGTAAAAATCTTTCTATTTTTTTTTAAATGTTTAAGCGAGCTTGACTTGCTGTTATTATAAGCTAATAGAGATTTTTCAGCAAAATCAAACAGTTTTACGAGTCATAAATCTTTTATTATTGGACATATTCAGTAAATAACAATCGTAAGAGACAAATAGTACAGTCATTGGCACATTTTCTAACAGTCATACGTGGAACTCTGTTGTGAAAATTTACAACGTTGCTTTGAAATAGAAACAAGAAGCAACAAAAAAATTATATGCTATACCAGGAATTCTTAATATTTGCCGTTTAAATCAAAAGTGCCAATAACTACTGCAGTGCCAGCAATAGTACAGTTTACCCTACTTATTGTGAAAATAACGATATTCAAAATAATATCGTATACAATAAATTTCATTACAAACATTTTTTGATAAAGTCAACAAATAACGAGTTATTTCATATGACAATTTTGTCTGCCTCGTCCTGTACAAATCCATAGTCTTCGAACTGTTTCCTAGTAGAAAAATTGTTTCCATAAAATGCATATTAAAAAATATAAACACTATCACCTCGTTGTTTTTGTACATTCCAGTGGGTAAACGGTGGGTTAGTAACCAACCACGAAATGGGACATCTTCCGTTCGAAGCTGAGATATCGTCCTATTTGATATATGGTGGTAAAAATCGCATAACAGTTGCAGTGGACAATACGTTGTTGCAAACAAGTGTACCGCAAGGTAGAATTATCAACACTGCTGTCGACAATGGAACTGTACACGTACAAAGTTACACGTTCGACTTTTTCAATTACGCTGGCATCCACAGGCAAGTAAATATACGCTTATACCATTTATAATCAATATTGCACCTTCATCTGGTAAATATTCACATAAATTTCATCCGTTTCACATACCGCCACATCAGGAATTCATCATGTTTCTTTTGTCCGTGTCCTTGAATGACCTTGAGTAATTATAGTCACTGAATTCGTAACGAAAGGGACCATCATTGTAGATGTTTAAAAAAGGGTGGTTCCATTTAAAAAAATCAGGGTGGCTTTGATATCTCCAAAAGAAATTACATAAAAACAAAAATTCTTTGGTTATCCAACTTTGTCTTAACGACATTTAATGTATCTTTGGAAACAACAAAGATATTTGAGGTGGTATCGTTAGGTGACTCACCCTGTATAACAAGTGCACGGATATATTTGGATTAACTAATACACGGAAACCGAAGCATAAAGCGCACATAATCGACAAAAAATGTCTAAATTAAAGTTCGTGAAGTTTCTATGTCAATCAACTGCAAGAAATAGGAGTTAAGCGGGTAGGATACCCTCAGATTGTAACTAGAAAGGAACTAGAATCTTACTAGATTTTAGGTCGAAACATGGGTTTGCGATTTTTCACTTAATGTCCTCATACGAGCAAATTTTGAGCTGGGTGAGGGCTCATTCGAAAGAGGAAAGTTCACTGCAGGGGGCTCTGGTCATGATGTAACATGATTATGTTTATATCTAATAATATGAGTGTCCAAAGTAGGGAAAAAATCGAGAAAAAATCCCGCAGATTCCAATGTATTTTTCTGTCTCTAAAAGCCTTTCCTGACTGATGGGATGACCAGAGCCCCCTGCGGTGAACCTTCCTCTTTCAAATGAGCCCTCACCCAGCCCAAAATTTGCTCGTACACAAACGATCTTCTTTTTCTTTTCTAAAGAATTTTCTTTTATTAACACAGCACAGACTTAGGTCGAATAAATTATAGAATTTTCTTGAAAATTTTGTTAACTCTTAACTGGACTTAACTTAACTCTTAATATTATATTTACTAAGATAGTCTATACACATTAAATAATTACTAGCATTAAACATTGAGTGTGGCCGTATGGATCCAAATAGTTCACTGAAGATCGAAACGAGCCAAGTAAATTTATTCAAAACCGGACGCTAACTGTATCGAGCCTCGCTTAACTAAGTACTCAACACCACGGCACAGCATAACGGTCGTCCCGTTAACCCAGCTATTCATCTGCCGAAAAATCCCTGCTCTCTGAACCGTCAAAAGTTTCTCGGTGACGAGCAGATTACTATCGATATGATTATAGTGGACAAAAGTGAACCGCCGGCACAAAGCAATCGGTTTTATCAGGGAAAGGATTCAGCCGGTTCCGGTTGTTATGTTGCACCATCGGATGCCTATCGGACGCTAACACGGAAATTCTTGACTTGCAGGCCCGTTTTGCTACACACGAGGCCGCGTGTGTATATCGAAGATATCACGGTAAGGACAGGATTAATTGGTGATGTAGGTATCGTGAAATACGTGGTTCAACCGGCCGGTTTACACGAGTACGAAATTCCGATCTGCAGAGTGAGCCTGCTCGATGCCGAAGACACTCCAGCTATAAAGGACACGGTTTATGGATTTTCCGGCACGCTGAGAGTGCCATTCGCTAAACTCTGGTGGCCTAGGGGCATGAGTCCTAACCCAGGATACATGTACACGTTGGAGGTATAACAAATGTTTCATTGTTCAATGATAGCGGTACACTGGCTATCCTGGATCAGCACTACGCGGATATACAGGGTCTGTCCGGAAAGTAATGCGACCACATTTTCTTTTTTAAATCTATTAAACATATGAGTACAAACCTTTAAAATTCTTCAAAGTAGGACCGTTGGGCGTCGACACATTTTTTCCAGCACGATTTCCATGCTTCATATGCTCCCTGGAAGGCGTTATCCGGAGCCTCTCGTAGTGCCCTCGTCTCAGCCTCGTCGAGCACTTCCAACTAAAACTTTTCCGTATATTACGGGGAAAACAGTAAATGGTACTTCTTAGTTGGATCACAACACTTCCTCAACCCCCGTACAGTCCTGACTTGTCTCCCGCCGACTTCTTCTTGTTTCCAAAAATTAAAAATGTGCTAAAAGGATGCCATTTTGAAATCGTGGAACGCGTCAAAGAGGCTGTGACGAGGGTACTGCGAGAGGTTCCAAAAAACGCCTTTCAGGGAGCATACGAAGCATGGAAATCGCGCTGGAAAAAATGTGTCGACGCCCAACGGTCCTACTTTGAAGAAAATAAATTTTTTTTAATGTGGTTGCATTACTTTCCGGACAGACCCTGTATACTGGTTCAGTTATTGTTTCGCTCAATATCTTCCGCCAACCAAATTGTATACCCAGTCAGCAAAATCTGTTCGGGAAAATTAAGACCAAATGTCTGCAATCGTACTTTACGAGCGAACGGCGGCCATTTTGGTGCCAAGGCGTGCTTGGAACAGGATTTGGTCCTTAACATCGAAAAAATTTGTATCGCGATTGAAACCACCGAACAACGAAAACATACTAACAAAAAGTACGCCAGATCAAACAACAACAGATTACAGGCTGATGGGGCTTAATCATGTAATATTCAAGGTTGAAACATGGCGTGTAATTATTTGATACGTTTCTAAGTTTCCTTACTATGGGCTTACCATCCAAAGTATACATTATGGAATTAAAGATTGCTAACTGTGAGAATGATGGCAATACATTAGACAACCTGTTTAATAAATAACCAGTGAATTCGAAGATGATGACGTAATCAAAGAACATTTGAGGCACTAATTTTTCAATGTATATAAAATAACATCGTATGTTAAAATGAACAAAAATTATTAAAATCGATTACTTTGAATAGCAATATTCCTTTTTCTATCAATATTTGTTGTAATTTCTGATTTTGCTTGTATAATTAACAATATGTATTATCATATATTGTGAATGCAACTGCAGAGTCAACCAGGCAGTCTCGAGCACAGCCTAGCGAGCAGATGGCGGGCATTATGCTGTCAGACGACGCTCGAAGCTGAGGATGCTCGAAATCTGCTCGATTTTGGACAGCGCAGAAAGCGATACTAATGCACGCGCAGATGCCCGTCCAAAATCGAGCATTTTGCTTACTGGGCGTATATTGTATTGCATACGTATTAGTAATTCAGTAGTATTTGAAATTTAACGACAGCGAAATTAGAAATAATAAAACGCTTGCTTTCCAAAATTCTTATTTTGCACAAAGGATTCTAGTTGTAAGGAAGCTAAATGTCGAATTTAATTTATTAACAATATTTCCGTTCTCAGATCTCCTTGACCGTAGCGAACGAGACCAAAGTAGATGTTTATAGATTACCAGTTGGTATCAGATCATTGATCTGGACCAACAGCAGCGTGCTCCTTAACGATAGACCGTTATATATGCGGGGTTTCGGCAGACACGAGGATTCAATCCTTAGAGGACGCGGTCTGGATTTGGTCACTGTAGCTAGGGATTACGAGTTGTTGCAATGGGTCGGTGCAAACGCCTACAGGACAAGTCACTATCCCTACAGCGACGAAGTACTCGACTTGGCTGATCGGTAGTTTATTTTTCATTTTACTATGTCAACTATATCAATTCATTCAAGGCAATTCGGGAGAAAGTGCCTAGAAATGACTTTTCTATTAAATCTATGAAAAATTCAATATTTATATTCTTCTGTTATTTAAATTACTATGGGAAAAAAATAAAACCAATACTGTGCGCATAAGACCGCATGATAGAAGTGAAACCTTCTATGGCGATTACACATCTGTCTGTTTCTCGCTCGCTCGGCTAAACTCGACTCCCCTGAGTTTACCCGAATGACGTTTCACCTCGGAGCGTGACGGATCAGACTCGTTCACAGCCCGGCAATTGTGTACGCGGTGCGCCTAAAGAAGTTTTCACTTCAATAACTAGATTAAGAAAAGTTAAACAGCTATTTAGAACAGCAACGATGGGGGTAGGTCGGGTAGGTGACAATAAAATAATGTTTTTCCCCATAGTATTATATTTATTACTGTATTCAGGTTGGGCTTCCTAATTATCGACGAGTGTCCCTCCGTGGACACTGAGAACTTCTCGCCGATTCTCCTCGCGCGACATAAAGACTCGTTGTCGGAGCTAATAAGGAGAGACAAGAATCGTCCTTCGGTGATTATGTGGTCAATCGCTAATGAACCCAGAACCCAATTACCTGAAGCCGGAGAGTACTTTAAACAAGTCGCTCATCACACGAAAACACTCGATCCTACCAGACCGATTACCATTGCCATGGCACGAGCAGTACAGGTAACAGTTCAAATTGCACTGATTTGACGATATAAAACTGTACACAGTGTAACGAAAGTAAAGTGAAGAACAAAATTGAACTTATGAAACAATTTCTTCCAAGAATCATCATTTATGCATTTATTAAGAAAATATTTATTAGAACTCGAGAAGCTTGTGGTTGTAGATTTACTTCAGCTGCAGAAACTATTGATATTTTCTTTCTGTTACTGTGCTGTTTATTGGTTGCAATATTTTTGATCCTGACCCCACACGCTTTCATACGATATATAAAAAGATACACAGCAGTCCATTTAAAAAATTAAAGGTCACCTTCATTTCTAAAAAAAATAATGCAAATAAATGTGTCTTGAAAAAATGAAATGGATGCGTCATAACATAAAGTTTTATGTAAAAATATTTAAATGAATATATTTAATGTATTCGTAGGAAGATAAAGCAGGTGAATATCTTGATGTGATCAGCTTTAATCGTTATAATGCTTGGTACAATAACCCAGGACGTATTGATACGATTACAAGCAGAGTTATAGGAGAAGCTGAAGCATGGCATAGGAAATATAATAAACCGGTGCTTATGTCCGAGTACGGTGCTGATACTATGGCTGGATTACACGAGGTAAATTATTACAACAATTGAAACATTACAATCATCAATACCTTGTAAATTTTTTATTTTATAATTGTTGGAAATTGTAAAGAATCTTCCATTGGAACTGATTTGACACATTTCTTTCTGCAAGCATACATTATAATTAAAATCACACGAAATCTAAACAAATTCAATCATGTTATTCTTATTAAGGCAACACGTATTTGGTAGGTTTAGTAATAAAGAACTCTAAATCTTTCATTTCCGTAAATACTAATCACATCTAAAATCTAAAATGCGAAGTATTAATTATGTAAAATCCATGGACTAGAGTTTCTTCCGTCATTAGCAAATTCAAACATTTCAGCTTCCCGAGTATGTATGGAGTGAGGAATACCAGAAAGAAATATTTTCGAAACATTTTGAAGCCTTCGACCAGTTGAGAAGTAAAGGCTTCTTCATTGGTGAATTCATTTGGAATTTTGCTGACTTCCGAACAGCTCAATGTGAGTGACTACTTAATAAATTCCAAGAAGCAATCAGTTAATAATTAATATCTACTTTTAAATTTTTGATTTAGCATACATAAGAGTAGGTGGTAATAAGAAGGGAATATTTACTAGAGAAAGACAACCAAAAATGGCAGCTTATCATGTCAGGAAAAGATATTGCCTCCTTCAGAAGGAACTGGATGGAACTGAAGTACCAGACGATCTCGAAAATTACATTACATTCCGTCATTCTCAACACTCTGAGCTTTAGAAATATATTTTTAACACTGCAGAACGTTTGTGAACGAGGTTTGAAAGTACATATCTTTTTGTTTGTAGATACATAAATGTACAAAAATTATTTGCATATTTACTCTTTTTTTTATACATATAAAAACTCTATTTTAAGGAGTTCTATTACTTTCAATGATTGAAATAACACCACTTTTTCAAATGGCTGACACTATAATTACCAAAAGAGCGAACTGATTAAACTTTTATGTTCGAGGACTGCCACAAAAAATACACAATTTATAATAAATATTTTACAAATTCTAAGAAACCGATATATCCACGTTTACTTCCTTCTACAATTCCTAAATTAAGATTTAAATAGCTACATTTACGATTATCGGCAATATATCTTGGAAATCTGCAATTTTTACCATCTTTAAACGTTTGTAGCTCATTGCAACGTCGACCGATTTTGACGAAATTTTCAGGATATGTGTAATTGACACAGATCTACAAAACGTATTTTTTAAATTTTCAATATAGGCCCACATAAAAAAGTTAAAAAATCAACTTTTAGTATTTTTTCAATCGTTTCGATAAATTGCAATTTTTTAAAAATTTTCTTTTTATATCCTTTAGTAAACTAATTGCTCTAGTTTCCCAAAAAAGTTCAAATCGTTAGTACAATATTAAAAAAGTTATCGTTTTCTTTAGAGCGGTCTTAAACTTTTGTCCGCTACTGTATGTACAGAGTGTAACAAAATGAAAAATTATTTTTCATAAAATAATAATTTTGGAGTATTTTAATGCATAGCAGAGCCATGGTACTCCAGCACAATTTACAGTGTTATATAACGTTATTGTGTATAGAGTTATTAGGAAATATACATGTTTTAACATATTTACTTTTTGTAAGTCCAATGCAAACGTACTAATAATTTATTAGTGTACATATAATATGCCATGACACAAAACTTGATAAAGGTACATTAGATAGGTTGGTCATTTTCTGGAAGTTCCACAACCTTTAAACACGCATCTGCCATTTCAACAAATATTGGCTCAGTCATGGCTAAAGCAATAGCCTTTGTAGGATTTTCATCGACCAGAATCGCACGCATAATATCACGTACATGTGGATTTCTTAAAACATCTTTTATGCCTTCACTATAACGTAACTGTTCTAATTTTTCAATAGGTACAGTATCTTCTGTAGGGAAGTCATACTTTTTGCCTTTTGCTTTCTGACCTGTAATAGGCTCGCTTTGCTGATGTCTCGGTTGACAATTACTAGCTTTGTGTACTTTATAGCAGGCTGCAGAGCAACTAACAGGAACAAAGTAAAAGAGATTATAAAAATTTTTGTACATTGGTTAACTAAGATTATTAAAATATAATTTATTATTTAATAAATATAACTATGCTGTGAATCAAAAGAATCAATATATTACTAATAGGATAAAAATCAAATTTCTATTATACTCCATTAATACAAAGAGAATTATCAAATATTTGAATTAAAATTTTCAGTGCAGCACTATAAATACATAGAATGTTATAATCAACATTATCTTTATAAAACTAAATTAAACAATTGGAATGCTTTTTATACAGAGAAAAGTACTGTAACCAGTTTCTAAATGGATCTAATAAATGTTTCTAAATGGATATAATAATATTTTTAAATGTTATACCTATCTACGAAATATGTTTACAGAATAAAATAAGACGTAAAAGTACAATATGAAAACGTTTAGAAAGGTTTTAGAAAGAAAGAAAGATTTAGAAGATTAGAAAGGAAGAAAGAAAGGACGATATTAGTATCATAACAATATACTAACGCGTGTAAATATAACCTCTATTATAGTCACTATAACCTCTATATACTTACTATGGTACTTTACACGTAGGGCATTTGTATGAACATGTTGTTCCTTCGCAGACACAACAAACTTTTTCCATATTGGTTAAAAAACTATAATAATTTATTAAAAAACCTAATTATTTCATGAATAATTTTATTATATTTCTGCACCCGCTCATATTTGTGTACACATGACAACGGCATTGAACGGTATGGGCAGTGCTGAGCAATGCTTCGATTGTGCCCAAATTTTCTCACGCATGCGCGGCAATTTCAACCTGAGTAACGTAAGCTTCTCGATAAAATGGGGTTCCCAGAATTTTAAAAAATTTATATGATTTGATTCTAAAAAATGAATGTATAACAAGTATATTTGTGTATATTTTGTAACTCGTAGGACATGTCCTGGAGTCTTTTTGTCCGGTAAGATTATTTCGGTACATCCCCGCCAATATAACTGCCTCAAGGCTCTGGCCGCTCTGCTACTGCTACCCAATAGTAGATACGTTACTGTTTTCTCGCGCCTGCGTGAGAAAATTGGGCAGAATCGAAGCACTGCAGTTGAGGAGTTGAGTATACGTCAGCAGTGGTCATCAGTCAGTATTCATCAGTATCCTCTCTAGTAAGTAATAAATAGTGATGTATTAGAGTGGAAAAAAGAATCTTACTTATGTGATCAAATATCCTGAATATTGCAGTTATTATAAAGATGTTCTACAATAATTTTAAGAAATGTTATTACCATTTACAGTTCCTTATTTTATCTTATATATGCACATTATGCATAAGCATTATAATAAAAATTTGAAATATTATATATTTACAAGACAAATGTTACAATTGTTGTAATTATTATTAAATATATTTACATTGTATACACATTGTTTCATGGTAGATAATTCACAAGTAATTCATTATTGTCAAATTTTTCAACTTTTACATTTGTAAACGTACCGGACACGTATACGTGTACCGAACATGTGTTGCATCATTAATTATTATACAATGTACATCCTCACTAGGAAAAGGTTGTCTGCTATTTAATGCAAAATCCACATCAATAATTCCTGCATTTTTGTACTCGATACATATTTGTATAATGCGCCTGAAATAGTTCAGTATGCAGAGAGGTTCAGATTGAATTTACAAAACTAAACTGAGGTATCTGTTGTGAGCAATTTCATGTAACTGTTTTGAGTTTACTGAAAGCTTCATATATGGGCAACGGAACTTTGAAGTTTTGACGTTATTGTCGTAAAATATCGTCATGTTATTAACAAGGTACTATAGAAATTATTTCTAACGATATTATAATAAGAATCCTTGTCAAAACGATTTTATTCTATCCGTTTGTTTTCACATATATGCCTGCAACGAATTTATAGCATAACCTTCAATTCTCGAGATTCTTTCCAAACATAATCCTAGTATATCAAAACATGCATTTTTTATTTCTTTACAGAACAAATATGCAATAATCATTACAATTCATTTAAACATGTATTGTAATCAATTGTATACACTGCCAAGTTTGCAGGCCTAGTAACACTTATTAACTGTCCACTGAATCATGGCTCTACGTCGAAAGAAAAACTTGAAACTGCAAGTCTCTGAAGGGACTCCTATGCCCGTGTATGTATTGTTATTCGAATATTGAACTATTGATAATGCTCTTTTTCATATTATAACATTTATACTAGTCTTTCATAGTCCTAAGTTAAGATTCTAGCTTAAATTTTATTTTGTCTATTATGTATTTCAATGATCAATGATACAATTGGTAATAACGTTATAATAATACATAAATACAATGTTAATATAAAGTACAAGTGCTAGAATGAAAGTATATGGAAGCATTTAGCCTTCAAAGAGATAATAGTAATATATGTAAATACCTATAAGATCAAGACATATAGTCAGCAGCAATAATAAGTGGACACCCCTAAAAATTGCCTAACTTTTTCGAAATTGGTCCAAAGGACTTGAATTTTTTAAAGATGTTAGACCGGCTAGTTCGCTAGAGAATAAGTAAACAAAAATTTATTACAATTGCAACTGGTAGGAATTATACAAAATTTTAAAAAATGCGTTTTATAGATTTCAGTAACTTATATGCATACTGAAAATTTCATCGAAATCGATCAACATTGCAATGAGCTACAAACATTTAAAGATGATCGCGTAAGGGCGAAATGCCCTGGCATGGCTGAAAATCTGCAACTTTCACCCGAAAGCTCTCATCTTTAAACGTATGTAGCTTATTGCAATGTTGACCGATTTCGATGAAATTTTCAGTATGCATATAAGTTACCGAAATCTATAAAACGCATTTTTTAAATTATCGTTACAGGCCCAGATAAAAAAGTTGACAAAACATGATTTTTTTAAATTTTGTATAATTCCTACCAATTGCAATCATAATGAATTTTTGTTTACTTATTCTCTAGCGAACTAGCCGGTCTAACATCTTAAAAAAATTCAAGTCCTTTGGACCAATTTCTAAAAAGTTATGCGATTTTTAATATTGCCACTTAATATTGCCGCTGAGTGTATAAAAATGAATATTTTGCTAATATAAAGTTCGTTGAATGATTGAAATTTTAATTAGTTTTAATAAACTTATATCATAGTACTCCACCAAGAAATCTAGATAAGAGAACTACAATAACAATTGGAGAAAGCACATTTGTAGTAGAAGCAGATGATTTAGAAACTATCTGTATTCTGGGACGTGGAGCGTACGGCATTGTGGATAAAGTACGACACAAACAAAGTGGCACCATTATGGCGGTTAAGGTATTACACATAACAGCACCAACCAATTTAGCAATTTTAATAATGTCTGCAACGAACACATTTATTAATTTCATAGAGAATAACAGCAACAGTCAACACACAGGAACAAAAGCGATTACTCATGGATTTAGACATTTCTATGCGTAGCTCGGCATGTCCATATACAGTACAATTCTATGGAGCATTATTTAGAGAAGGTGATGTTTGGATTTGTATGGAGGTTATGGATATGAGCCTTGATAAATTTTATACAAAAGTATATAAACATGACCGTGCCATTCCTGAGGATATCTTAGGAAAAATTGCTTTTGCAGTAAGAAAACATTGAATAATTGTAGCTGAAACTGTATATTTACCATCTTATTAATTGCCATTCTAACTTTGGATAATATTTACAGGTAGTCAGTGCGTTGCATTACTTATATTCACAGCTACGCGTGATTCATAGAGATGTAAAACCTAGTAATATTTTAATTAACCGGAAAGGAGAAGTAAAAATCTGTGACTTTGGTATTTCCGGTTATCTTGTAGATTCTGTTGCTAAAACAATTGATGCTGGTTGTAAACCATACATGGCTGTACGTAAATTTCGCACGTATAATATAAGCATCTGTTCTTATCTATTCAATAAATTCTCCATCGTATCCTTTTTTTCAGCCAGAAAGGATAGACCCGTCGGGTAACCCTTCACAATATGACATCAGATCTGATGTTTGGTCATTAGGTATATCTCTTGTTGAATTAGCAACAGGAAAGTTTCCTTACGAATCTTGGGGTACACCTTTCGAGCAACTGAAACAAGTTGTAAAAGATGAAGCACCGAAATTACCAGCTGAAAAATTTTCTGCTAGTTTTGAAGAAGTTATTGATAAATGGTAAGCGAAATTGTTTTGTATGTGATGTCTTATTTATGTGCAACTTTGTTGATTGATATTGTTTACAGTTTAATGAAAGATTATACACGCCGTCCAAATTACAATCAGTTATTGGAGCTTAATTTTATCACAGAACACGCTACAAAAGACACAAATGTCGCTGAATTTGTTGGAGAAATTTTAGACTTACCTGAAGATGAACAGCCTCTGTAGCATACAACTATTTTTGACATGATGTACCACATGACCTGTAATGTAACTTCGTATTGTGTTTCGAAGTTCTTTAATCGATTTTCTATATCCAGTTTTATGAACCGTATCGTTCCTTTGTCTGAACGACCTATGTGAATGAAAATCTAGTGTTAAAAGAGAATTTTATGTAGAACTTCTGTGTAAAAAATAATTCCATCGAAAAAGTTCAATTTTCTTTTTATTTGAACAATATAAAATTTCTACACGACTGTTCATATTAATCCTCCTGGGACTAATAGATATTCTACAATAAAGAAATACAGATGTGTAAATATATACAAATATTTTCTACGTGATATAACAATAGTTTGTCACTGTAGCAATATAGGAAAGTTCAAATTAACAAATTTACATGATCATTGCGTAGTGCCGTACAAGTTGATGTATTCGTTAGCAAAACATAATTATGCAGTAATGCACCTGTAATAAAAAATTATACTCTACAGTAGCGATATTAATACATATATATAGTACGTGCAATCAACAAAAGATGTTCACATTTGAAATATGTATTATGAAATTGTAAAAAAGCATGTAGTGTCTTACAACAATTGTAACAGGAGGACTGCAAAACGAATTACGTATTTCTTTTATACATAATGTAGTTATGTAATGAGGGTAAATTACCAATAAATGTAATTATAAAACGTATCATCAAGTTTAAACAATAGAAAAGTAATACAACTTCTTAGTTTAAGAATTGTGTAATTAGTAGAATATTTAGATGAACATTTAACCAGTATATAAAAGTAAATTAACAATATATTAGTATATTGTTTATTAATTGATACATAGTGTAGGACCATGATCGATTAATACGTATTTTTATTAATATTTAATTACAATTAATAGCAGTATCTCAATTATTTATTATGTTGAAAAAGTTTCATTTTCAAGTCACTTTTTCCAGTGTTTTTAACTGACATTTTTTATTCGTAGTCATCTATTATTTTTCAATGTGAGGTTTTATAAAAGGATTACATTTTGGTGAACATAGGTTAAGAAAAAAACTGCTACAATTAATAACAGTATACATGGTATATTTATTTCAATGAAAGAAATCTATAAGATATTTATTTACATGTTGCACCTGCTTTCAACAATATTTTCAGCCATACAGAACATTAAATTCTGTTACTTTCGTCATTTTGTAATCTGCTGTATATACAATACAGAAATGATAAATTATCAGGAAAAATGTGTATGTATGTATACTTAGAAAAGATCTTGCTTTTTAAAATTATTTTATAACATAATATGTTACATTCAAATAGCGAAATATAAAAAAAAATGTACAATATGACACATTCAAATGCATTATATGTATTATTTTATAAATTTTATGCAGTAAATGGTGGCATTAAAACCATTCCTTTACATTCGAGTGCAATTTTTACACCCAATAGGAAAAATCCAATACTCTTACATACTGACCTGAAAAAAGACGGTGTTTTAAAATTTGTATTCACTCGCAATATATTATAGGAGTTGTTAATTATCAAAGAAGATATTTCAAATTATGAAACGGATTACTTTTTAAAAAACTTCGATTAAAAGGTTATAAACACTAATATGAGAATCGTGTAAAATTAAAATTGTAAAATGTACCATTTGTAAGGATCGTGATACACTTCCTTTAGAAATCTTATACCAGATGCCATTGTGATAAGTTATTATTCAAACTTAACAATAAATGCTTTCAATTGTTTTAATTGCTTCTTCTTTTGTAGTGCTCGAATTGAAGTGAATCGAAGCAACCTGAAGCAACCGCACTATTGAAGGAACATAACTGAACATAACCTTCAAATCATAGAGTAATTGCGTTTTATAGAGGCGGAACTTCTATAGGAATTTTTCATATACGTGTTCCTAAACTAAGTATCCACGAAACACCACGAGAACATTGTTATAATTTGCAGCTGCTGTGCATCTCCGGAAACCAGAAATTTTGGCCTCTTTTTTATGCCAAAAATCTAAGTTTCAATCCTAGAGGATCAAAAGTTATGAAGATGATTCAAAAGTTATGCGTGGTTTAGAGTTGGCCAATTTCAAATGTTCTTGCCGGGTAAGAGTGCCCGCCATGTTTGGATGTGATAACGATCGCACGCCGCTTACCGAGCGGTGCCGCTAGTTGGAACCACAAGTACGGGCATTTCTATCTATCAGATTTCCTCTCTGTATCTATCCAACAGGCATTTTGAATCACTGACCGCTCAGGATTGTGAAGCGTAGATCTCCGGCATTTTCTCGCCAAAATCTACAGAATTACATAAGAAAGAGGCAACAATTTCTGGTTTCCGGGAGTAAAGTTTAACCTTATGTAATTTTCATTAATTTAAATTTATTCTCGAATCGTGTTGCCTTCTCGCGATAATTTACTTTAGTGTCGTGACGACCAATCCTATTTAAATTCATTTCGTTGTATAGAAGTCAAGTTTATTTAATTTTGATTCTCTATTCAAATTGAATTGTTTATTTGTTATTCATTCTGATTTAGTTTTTGACTGTTTGTGAATTGATATTAATCAATTTGTTCTTTCTGTTACAGTTTCCGCGGGAAAAAATCCATCGTTCGAAGGATTCATTGCCTAGATCGATACTTCACGTTGCTTTCGATAATCGAAAGTGTGACAGTTTCATGGCGTACTTTGATGAAGCAGGAGAGGACGTGAGCGTGAGTACAAATTATATTTCCAATTATACTATTGTTATTCAACATCTTTATTCATATCATTAATGAAAAATTAATAAATAATCAATTTGAATTATTAATTTTCTATTAATTCTCATTTACTTTTGTGTCGCGACGGTCATTTGTATCTGAATTCGTGTCGTGCGATAGATATCGATTTTATTTAATTTCCGATAAATTTAATTTTGATTTGATATTCAACCTGAATTATTTATTTGTTATTCTTATTTAGTTTCTGACTGTTGATTAACTGATATTAATGAATTTGTATTTTCTGTTACAGATTCCGAGGGAAAAGAATGCATGGATACAACTCGATGTTACTCAATGCTTTTTTCAAGCGCAGGAGAGGACGTGAGCGTAAGTACATTAATTGCAATTAATAAATATTCAACTTTAATTATTTGATTCCTATTGAGATTAAATGGATTTATTCTTTCTGTTACAGAGCCGTAAGGATATAAAATATTTTGAACCTGTTGCCTAATGCTGGATGCCTAATGCTGCCTATACCTTGACGATCAAAGACGACATCGATATTGAGATCGAAAGCAACGTGTCGTGTTGTCTTTAAGGGGGAGAGAATGTGAGTACCAAGACATTCTTACAATTAATCTTTACTATAGAACATTTCCTTTCAAAGTATTCATGAAAATTTGTACATCCTACACTTTCTATTTCGAAAATCATTTAAATAGCATTTAAATGTAAGTTAAAATGTTTTTATATGCCAATGAAGTTGTACGAATCGATTTTAATATTTTTTCGTTTTATTTTTTGATTTCAGGACTCTAACGCAGCTTCTCATCCTCCCAGCAAGTAGTAAGTGAATACGCAACTGTCTTTTTTATTATTCTACTTCTTTCGTAGATAACACTGTCCAACACCAAATTTTTCCCACAACTACTGTTGGGTTCTTAATTTTTTTTCCTATACGCACAGTGTTTTAGAATCCAGGTCAATTTGGAAAATAATATCGATACCGGGACTCTAATATTAATAAATTGGGTTGAGAACGATTCGATTGACAGGTCGAGCGAGACGTTTACACAAAATGAACAGGAAGAAATCAATGCGAAACGAATGTCGTGTTATCAAGTCAAATGCGAACTGTTCGATCAGCTGGGCGCGTCGATCCACCGCGTCCGCTCTCCCTGCCGCGCCCGCGAGGCCCGGGCTGCTCGATCCACCCGAGACGCTCGCGGGGAACGTCGGGGCGGTGCGGGGACGACGGCGCACAGTGGGGTATTTGCCCGATTTCAGCGGTGATAACTCAATTTTAAAAATTTTAGATAAATTGTAAAATTTTTGTGGCTTGAGTTAATTGAATGTTTGAGGAACAATCTCCCATCATTCATTTTCCCATTCATGTATCCATTAAACACTGACATTTGTCGGAAGTTGAAGTTCCGTTAACCCGCTTTCATTTCTCAATGAATTCACCTATTAGTAATTGTTACCTTATTTACATACATTAACAGATTTTTGTTTGGTAGAAGTTTTTTT
>CM052300.1:7616423-7713378 GCA_028455765.1 Lasioglossum oenotherae | reverse complement strand
CCCCCCGCCCCGACTGACTGACGCTCTCTTGCCGAGCTCGGGCGGCGCGCACCCCACGCTCGACGCTCGCGGGTCCCCACCCCACCAAATATCGATCGATGTCGATCGCCGTGACAATTATTGATAAATTTATAATTTCCAGCTGGTTAATGTTTATAACAATTCGATTTTACAGCGATGTCCACAAGCAATCCCTTGACTATCTGACCACCTACTTTTCTAGTAAAAGTGGCTAATAGTATTCGGAATATGGAATAACTTTCAAACCATGAACATTCGCACGCATTGATTTATTCAATACAATTCACAGATTTTATTATTTCTGGCTGTTTAATATTTATAACAATTTCTTTTGCTAACGATGTTAACGAGCACTCCCTTGACCACCTTCCCATATAAATTTTTCGTAAAAGTAGACAATAAAACTCGAAATATAGAATAACTTTTAAACCATGAACATTCGTACGCATTAATTTATTAAAAATAATACTATGAGACATTTATTAATTCTAGCTAATTAATGTTTATAATAATTCCTTTTGCCAACGATGTGGACGAACTCTCCCTTGAACACCTTGCCATCTAATTTTTTACAGTAAAGCCTTTTCAAAATATTTCTGTCCAGATCGATTCTTGGAACATTTATGTATAAAAAAGTGAATGGTAATAATTCTCGTTTATGAAATGTTATGAAATTACAAACTGAGGTGTCTCGTATAAAATTTGAAATAGGAATTGTTGATTTTCCTAAAATTATGATTCAATAATATATTTCTAGGAATTCTTTGTCCTTGAGTTTTGCTTTTAATATTGAAAGCAACATCGTCTGAAATATCTGCTCGGTACAGAATGTAACAATTCATGATGATCAATATGGTTCCGTGACGATTTGCCTTCTCACCGACGAGAATCTCCTCAGTAGCCTTCTGCACCGACGAGATCATGTCGATGGCCTTCTGTTTCTCACTCCAGTCAGAATATATCTTAGAGGGCGTAAGAGGACACCGAAATTTTCGAGTGACACGAACTCCCATAAGGCTGCCAGTCTCGTCGGTGCTGGCGCTGGCAGTCGTCGGCAGTCGGCAGTCGTCGGTGTCTGTATGCATGGCAATGCATGGTGTGGTCTCTGTTTCTTGGTAAAAGTGGGCTCTGCTGTGGGTGTGGGATCTGTTCCGTGCTAAGCGTGAGCGTGCCAAAAAGTGGTGGCAAGGTAGACCCGGTCGTGAGCATTGGTGAGCACTCTCATATCCTCTCTGTATACATATACATATGGATATATGTATGTCACAATTCGGTTTTTTCCTATATTGAAATTAAAATGTGATCACAATTGCATATATGCGATTGACACAATTCTCACCGTGATGTAATCCAACGTAACCGCATAAAAACATATATGTATAGGTATATATGCATGACACTGTATATATAGGAAAACTGTGAATTTTGATTGGCAAAGGAGAAGACACATATTAAATTGGGAGTATATAGGATATAACTGGATATAACACAGTTCAAATACTTAGTATATATAATTATTGACTCTTGTCTCGTGTATTTGTTTGAACGCACAATAAAAAGACGAATTGAATCAGCTGTGTGTACTCACACAGATTTATGTGGAAATTATAACTGTCAAATATTAGTATGTACTTACCTTTAATTTACTCTTGATCACAATACGATCACTAATAAGATTCAAATGAGTTAAAGTCAGTTAAAGTTGAAGACAAAAGTAGGTATGTAAACATTACTCGTACATTATATATATGTATGCATGTTTTGTCTGTATTTTATCTAAACAAAATGCTTTATTTTATGACACACGTATTTGTTTCAATGGCTAGAAGTATTTCACGTTTCCCTGTTTGATTATTTAATACAATAAGTGTCAAAATAATTTAAAAATTTTATAAACGACAATAGGTTAGTAGACTAACTTTCTGCCTGTCGTGTCCCCGTGGTCGTGTCTTATAATTTTTTAATATGAAGCTAGCTGTTTCGGTGTTACTCTATGGAATGTATTTATTTTACAGAGATCTATCATCTTTCCTGGACGAAACAAATTTGAATTCAAATATGTTAGAAGGAGAATTTATTAGCATTATTTTACCTACACTGTCTACCATGCTATTTTTTATATTTACGTTATACTTCTTCCGATACCTTATAGGAGAACCTCGTATTCATATTCGAGATGTTACCAAACAGCATAATTGGAAATCTACGAGAAAAGAAACCAAGGTATACACATCTTTATTATATTGAATATATATTGTGATAACACATCTATCTACTTGACAATCATTAAATTTTGAATGGTATAGTTTCCATCCCATTTGTACTTTATGCAGCTAATGAAATTTTTATTTTAAAACATTCTGTGGACTATGAGTAATTCTTGTAGTACGTGTATAATGTGTATATACACAGGAGAATTAACTGTTTAAGGAAAAAATTAACAGTTTGTACATTTTAACGTCATGGATTATGAAATGTGAATAATCGAATTAATATTAATTTTGTTATAATGAGTGGCACAACTGCAGTTAAGGATGCATAAGTTTATCATAAGTAGTACAATTTAAACTTGGTGAAAGTTAATGTTCTTACTAGACAGTGGATTTTATGCGTTTATGACAAAAATGAGTAGGCATAATTTAAAACAGTAGGAACATTAGAAGAATTAAAAAATGCAGTTATATAATTTTCAACCTATTAAACGTATTAAGAAGGTAAATAAATTTCTATTTCGCTCCGGTTTGTTGCAAATCAGGTAGAAGGTTTTTATTTTGCATAGAGATCCACTGTCTAGTTCTTATACATTATCAGAACGTCAAGGAGACAATAAATATTTAAGAAAATTTTCTCCTATAGGCATATTATTGTAGCATATGTGAAAGTTTGTTATTAAATGTTGATGGATTGACGTGTGATTGCTGTGGCGTTTATGTGGATCCTTCTTGTGTAAAGATCGCAGACAAGCAATTAAAATGTAAAGTTATTAGTTTAAGTACAAACGAGTCAATGAAGCATCATTGGGTAAAGGGTATGTTTTCTAAATTATAGGATACTTTTCGAATTATAGAAATTGAAGAGATCATTTTTACATAAGAGTTTTATAGAGAAGTTGATAATTTGCTATAGGTAGAATGGCTTAGGACATCATAAGCTATCATTCTTTTTTCAAACAGTATGTAACAGTTTTAAAATCATAATTTAAGATTATGAATACATAAAATTCTCTTTAAAAGAATGAAAATGATCATCAGGTGTCCCAAGCGTTTAGATCTACAAAAAATTGACTTCGATGTACCTGTACTGCACGTACTGGTACTTTGACGTACCACATTGAATTGTTATTTGACAATCTTTTCTTCAATTTGTATAGTTTGGAAAATGTTTAAAGTGGTAACTTTTATTGGTCCACTCTATAATTATTTCCTAACTTTGGTTGGGCTTGGTATTCTTTTTTAAGGTAACTTGCCACTGTCTGCTTTGTGCGAAATATGCAATGACGAATGTGACCTGGAACCTGGTCTAACAGATTGGTGGTGTTGCTGGTGTCAAAGATGTGTCCATGAAGAGTGTAAACCTAATCTCTCTGAAGTATATTCTATATATATGTGTATACTGGGTTGGCAAATAAGTTCGTTCGGTTTTTTAGAATGGAATAAATCACAAAAACCAAACGAACTTATTTGCCAACCCAATATACAGGGTGTGGCGCAAATTATTCCCCACGATTTTTCAGCCCCTTCGGATGGTCGGACAGAAAAGTGTTTCTTACCAAAGTTAATCAGTATTTAACCGACAAGAAATTGCAATATTTTAAATTTTTAAAAAATTGATGATCAACCAAAAATCAAGGTCGCTGTCATATCTTTTAATGGAACTGGGTATTTTTAAATTCATAATATTATAGGCGACGTCGAAACGAATTCGACGACCTGCTATACAATGACTTTTAGATGACCTTGAAAGATAATATCGCCATGAATCAATTGCCAGAATATTTACCGGCCCGGCCTGCAGGCCCTGGGCTCGAGCCCCTGCAGGTGACATGCGCGCATTGGCGCCAGTGATGCCAGAACGAGGTTGAAACCAACCTCATTTCCCCCTCCAGGCTCTCCACCTTATCCCCTTCCACTATCCTATTCCACCGTTCAGTCCCTATCGCGCACGCTCAATATTACTCTGGTCCTCAGAGAGGGGGTACTTGTATTCCCTCGATTCCTTTTCGATTACCCCTGTCTGGTAACACTAATTGGCGCGCACAGGGGCTCGACCAAAATCGCGCCGGTGTGCTAAATATCTGGGGAGCAGAACTTTGCGTTACACAAGATGGATGCAGTTCGAAAATTTAATTTAATTATTAATTAATTGTGTTTTCAATGTGGCTCCGTATAAATTTAGTTTTGTTTACATTCATTTGTTTACCTCTAAATGCGAGGCGTTGCTATTACGTATCGTCGAAATATTTCAAATATTCTGGCAATTGATTCATGACGATATTTTCTTTCAAGGTCATCTGGAAGTCATCGTATAGCAGGTCGATTAATTCGTTTCGACGTCGCCTATAATATTATGAAATTAAAAATACCCAGTTCCATTAAAAGATATGACAGAGACCTTGATGATTATGTTGAAAATCGATTTTTTTTAAATTTAAAGAATTGCAATTTCTTGTCGGTTAAATACTGATTAACTTTGGTAAGAAACACTTTTCTGTCCGACCATCCGAAGGGGCTGAAAAATCGTGGGGACTAATTTGCGCCACACCCTGTATACATAGCTTATGTTAATTTGTATAAGTAATTTATTTACTGTGTCTACAGATATGTGATTTTGGTAAATTTAAATTGATGATAATTCCACCAAGCAGCTTAGAAGTAGTAAATCAACGCAGTACAGTAAGACGTAGATTACAACTTCGTACAGTCATACCACCAAATTGGCCTAATTGGAAACCTCTTATAGTAGTTGGTAGGTCAACATTAAAACATAATGGTATACCAAAGAAATGGATTGTAATGCGATTTTGATACTGGTATTGCAATATGGAGCTTTTTTCGCAGCGAACAAAAAATCTGGAAACAAAGATGGAGGAGAGATCTTGTCTCTATTCAGAAGGTTATTAAATCCTGCACAAGTTGTTGATTTATCAGAACGCGATCCGGTTGTTGCTCTCGAGTGGTGTCGCTTAATAACAAATGTTCAATGCACTGTCCTTGTAGCAGGTGGAGATGGCACAATAGCTTGGTTATTAAATGCTATTCATAAACTTGAATTAGTGGTAATATATATATTCGAAAGCATAATGTTAATGTACAATCAACAGAGCAACTTTTCTGAGGACATATTTTTATTTGAATTAATTGAGATAACGTTTACAATTTTAAGCTTTGTTTATCCTTTCCATAAATAGGCGTTTTATCGTTAAAATTTTGTATTTGGTACAGCCAGTTCCATCCGTGGCAATTATTCCCTTGGGAACAGGAAACGATTTGTCCAGGGTATTAGGATGGGGAAAGGAACACGATTTGTATAGAGATCCTGCAAATATATTGCAAGAAATACAAACAGCACAAGAAGTGAAGCTTGACAGGTATGTAAAGAATATTAAATAAATACATACATATACATATGTATTCATTAATAATTTATTAGATGGACTGTAGCAGTGAAACCATATGGTGGATTGGGACTACGAGGTTCACATCAGAGTCTTCATATGTATAATTACATAGGTATAGGAGTTGATGCGCAAGTAACATTACAGTTTCATCGCACAAGGGAAAGCCGATTTTATTTTTATAGTAGTAGATTATTCAATAAGGTAACGTATTTTATATGGTGTTTTTTTCGTAATTTGTGTAAAACATTCATTTTACTTTTATTTTCAATAGCTACTATACTTATGTTTTGGTACGCAACAAGTAGTGGAAAGGGAATGTAAAGATCTTGATCAAAATATAGAGATATACTTAGATGGTGTTAAAGCAGAATTGCCCTCTATTGAGGGCATCGTGATAACAAATATTCCTTCGTGGGGTGCTGGCGTCAATCTTTGGAATACAGGTACACATTTATAATTTTTCTACTGCGTGAAATTTAAAAACAAATGCAATACATCAACATTTTACTGGTTTTATTAAATAGATCGTGAGTGTATGAAGCAAAGTTTCAATGATGAAATATTGGAGGTAGTCGCACTGTATTCTTCTTTCCATATGGCCCAGCTGCAAGTGGGACTTGCTGATCCCCATCGAATTGGCCAAGCTAAATCTATAAAGGTATATTAAGTAGTATTTTTACATTCTTTCATGTACACTTGTTCTCCACAAGCTTAATATCTTTTTCAATTTATTCAGTGCTTAATAAATAAATGTTTTGTAACATATATAGATAAAATTACTAAAATCATATGCCATGCAAATTGATGGAGAACCCTGGTACCAACATCCTTGTGAAATTAATATTACATATTGTAACAAAGCATCCATGTTGGTGAGCACTATGGCGAATTAAATTTTATTGTATTTATGAGATCGTATTTATATACATTCCAAAGGTTGGTCTAGAATGACAAGAAATTTCACATGTCTTGTTGACAAAAGCAGTATAAATTAATGCGGTAAAAGTGGTGAGTGGTATTAATAGCTTTTCTGTAAACAAAGAAACATCTAGTCATTATTCTGGAGAAATGTATATCTGTACAATACACTTTCAATAAATGAAGTCTAATTTTAAACTTTTATTCATTCCTATTACATTATCTCTTGACCTCCTATCTGAAAATACAGCCTTGTCTGTAAAAGCTATACAAATGTTCCATGCCAAAATTATTTTATAGAATTTCCCAAATGGAATGACATATATTTTGATAACGTTAATATTTAAACTTGTTTACACGCTATGTGAAAATTAAGGACCTAGGTAAAAAATTAGATCTTTGTCATACGAAAATCGTTAAGAAACGCTTCGATATGCATTTTATTTTCGATTAAGAAAATAGAATAGTTCTGTAAAATATTAAGAATATTATCAATGATCCCCTTAGCGGAATAAGATCGTTGCAATGTTTAATATCTTTTGAAAAATTCTGTGATTTTCTCAAATGAAAACTAAATCTGCATAGTGAGGGAGTCTTTATGGTCAAGTTAATTTTTTTAAACCGAGATCTTATAGTTTTGTATTTACAATGTTATAGCATGCGTTCAGACCACGGTGCATTATACAGGTGGCCGACTTAGCATCTCTGTAACGTTGACGTTTTGTGATATATGAGTAGTAATTCTCTGGCCGCCGCCAGACAGCGCATTGGTCGTAGGTACCGTACGTGTGCGAATGAGATTGTGTGTATTCGGGCGCGCTGTTGAATACACTGAATACACACAATCTCATTCGCATACGTACGGTACCTACGACCCATGCGCCGTCTGGCGGCGGCCAGAGAATTACTACCCATATATCACAAAACATCAACGTTACAGAGATGCTAAGTCGGCACACCTGTATAATGCACCGTGGTTGTAACTGTTTTGTTTTTTGCAAAAATGGTGATTTCGAATATGAAATTCGCTGCATACAAATTGCATGAGAAGTTATCATACTTTCGAAACTACAATAAATGATCGATTACTAAACCATAGTAATGAGCACAGGTCTGTAAATTTGATGTTTACCTGTAAAAATATTTCTAATTATGACAGAACATCAAGTGGATTTTCTTGTTATACTCTTATCAATTTGGTTATTGCACGAAGCAACCAGAGCTCTGAATAACATGAAATGAACTAAGGTAGAATGTACATTGAATAGGTGCTCAAAATTAATATTCGAAATGAAGGTAAAAGCAAGAGATCTACACAAATTCCTGAACATATAAATAGTAGGAATAAAATGATGTTGTCGTGCAATCAGAACTTTCATTCTTAATTTGTAAAACAATGATCAATGCTCGAACATATTGATCCTAAATCATTAGAGAACATTTAGAAAGATTCCTTTTTGAAGTTGAAACCAAATTGACCGCATTTGTAACGTAAAATTTTCGCGAGTTGCGGTGGACCACAGTAAAACACTGTCACTTTTCCCTTTTTCTTATCTTGGAGTTGTTTGAAAACCTTATCCCAGTTTGGACGCCCAGCGTTTGTTCTTGTTTTCAAGCCTGTTATGAGATCTCGCTTTTCCTGAAAAATTTCACAATTACATTTTTACTCTCTTTATGACCTGTAGTGAAAATAACTGTTATTGACTATTTAATTGTTATATATTAATACTTTACCATTTGATGAAGTAAATCCATAGCTAACTGTAAACCAACAGCTTTCATGTCGTTTTTCTGCAGCGCACTAGTAATGTACATATGCATCTCAAGAAAACGTTCCATAGCCACACCAAGCTCTGCTTGCTCCATTTCTAATTGAGATAGTAAGTTCACGAACCATTCGAAAGATCTTTGATCTCTATTGATCCAGAAGAAGTCCACCTATATAGACGAAACATTTATTGTTTTCAGATATTAAAAATCAGGTGGAACAGATTAGTATACAAAGTGATTCAGATAAGTGAGCCATCGAAATTACATCTAAACCATTTGGTATATGAAAAAATGGTTGAAGCGAAAGTTGTATGATTTCAAGAGTTATATACAATGTAATAAGTACTGTCTTCTTTCTAGAAAGGATTTTACCTTTCTCAGGTGCATCACAGTGGACGGAATGTCATTAGCCCATGAGAATTTGCATTTTGGGCATGTGTGCCTGGCTTTCCAATATCGGTGCATGATGGATTGTAATATTGAGGCGAAAGGTGTAACTCCGATACCAGTTCCGATTAAGACAGCATGTTGCGCTTGGAATATGTGACTCGAAGGAGCACCATATGGACCATCGAGGAAAATCTAAAAACATTACCATATCGTTTTTAATTGTTTCTCTATAACCAGCATATGCGTGGCATCTTCCTGATTAAAATGAACACAAACATGATATAATTTGGAAAATATTTATCTGAATATGTGCTTCACGTATGAATAGTTAATTTTATTTAAAGCAATCCGTATAAAACATGATTTATTGTATAAATCACTGTTCTACTATCCGCACACCCATGTACCACTGATTAGTTCGGATAATCGAGGTTCTAATGTATCGTGAATTAAACAAGCATGCACGATCCGAATTACGTCATGTTTGATTTCATTTTAATCAGAAAAATGTCACGAATATGACGATAGAATTTTCACAAAAAAAGAAATGATTAAAAACAGAGAAGTTTTGTCGTGCGACACGATTTATCTTGTATTAAATCTACAAGGGCATTCAACAAAGTGTTTACCTCTAACGGTTTTCCTAAATAATTCAGGGTTGAATGAGATGCAGCATCCGATTTTGTGTCTTCTACACTTTCGTTCAATTTTTCTTCTAATTTTAGCTTTAATCTGCCTTCTTCCGCAGCTCTTTGTGTCGCGACTAATTTAGTTGGCGAATATTTGTATTCATCTGCAGTTACCTCAAAGGTTGCTGTTTTATAATGTAAATATATATAGGGTGATCAATTAACTGGGAATGAGAACCGCAAGGGAGGTGAATATACCCAGTCAGCCAGGCCTGCCTGACTGGGTATATACATGTAAAAATAAGTCGGAAATGTGTAGAATAACGTTTTTTCATATGAGGCTATTTCGAGCCTGAAAATAGCGATTCGATTGTACCACCAGTTATCGATCAACCTGTATAAATAATTTAAATATATGTAAGTCCACAGAAATAGTTAGAAGAAAATGATCTTACTGTCGTTGTTGGTAGGTGATCCTAATTTGTATTCGCAGTTCTCCAGACTTGGAGTCTTGAAAGCAATTATTGTGGGTTTAGTTCTCATATATCGGAAGCTTTGAGCTATGTTCCTGTTTTGAGGACTTAAATAAGCCTGCTCTAGAGATTTCTGCCGTGCACAACGAAGTTGACTCTCGTTGAAATTCCTCTCCGATTCGGATCTCATATAATCTCGGAGACTGTTGAACAGAAATCATGGAAAGTTTAATTTTGTAATGTTGTAACAGTACGGAAATAATATTTCGGATTTTCGGTAGTCTCTTTCAAATATTGAAATGAGAATATTATTTATTTGATTAAGTAAAATATTGTTTAATTAATGTTGTGACAGAGTCGCCAGATCAGGGGAATTGACTCGAATTGAGGGGAAAAAGTTACCCTCTCTCAGTGTCACCGGATCGAGCCGGGGCGGGGACCTTCGGGACCTTCCGGGGTATGTATTCGGGCGCGCTGCTGAATACACCAATCTCATTCGCACACGTACGGTACCTACGACCCATGCGCCGTCTGGCGGCGGCCAGAGAATTACTACCCATCATCACAAAACGTCAACGTTACAGGGATGCTAAGTCGGCACACCTGTATAATGCACCGTGAGCAGAGTGAGGTGAATGGGAGACACGTTGCGCGTGCGTGATAGGAACTGACCGGTGGAATAGGATAGTGGAAGGGGATAAAGGTGGAGAGCCTGAAGTGGGAATGAGGTTCGTTTCAACTTTCAACCCCAATCTGGCATCACTGGATAGTAGAATGCCCTCTCTCTGCCAGTATCGGTTAGCCACGTGACATTGCGACACATACACGACAGAGACGATGCGCGTCACGTGACCGGGCCGTGGCGAAATCGACTGGGGGAATAGCGTCGTAGAAGGGGAAGGCAGAGTGGGGAGACTTAATCTGGCGACTCTGTGCTGTAACACCTATTTGTTCAGAGATACACGCGATTAGCAATCGAAAACAAAATTACCATTGAATTTAGTATTCCTAAAATATGTAGGTAACTTACACCATTAATCTGTCCTTCTTTTTTCTTCTTGTTTGCATATCTGGCACCGAGAACGATTTCTCTAAAGGCATTTTGTTGTGCACCAGTAGACGATGAAGCCTTCCTTCTTTGGACATTTTACTACTATCTGGTGTATCTACAATGGCGGACAAAACGAACTTTAAAAAGAGTTTCGAATGCTTTGGAATATTCACAAAATGCTTGAAACGATAGTATGTAGTAGGTAATAACGGCAAACGGTGAGTTATTAAAAACTTTATAAAAAAAGGATTATATAAATTGAAGATTCGAAATTCTGTCTGTCCTGTGATCGATTATTAAAATTGTAATACAACTTATTCTGTAAAGTAGTATTGCAATTACTAGAAATATAGGGAAAACAACAATAGAAATAGCTTTTCGCCTACCATTTGTACTGTGCGTCGAGACAATTTCGCTGTCATTATCGGAGACGAAGGTAGGATTGTCGAGACCCTGACAATTTTTCGAGGGCTGCGCAGGTATCTTCATGTTTGGCTTCATATCTTGTCCTTTATTGAAATATCTGCAAGAAACAATCGTACTCACTGTCACTCGAAATATCATTCCAAACAGATGCTATATTAAATATTTGTGGGTACACATTTTTATTATTTATTCAGACTTACATATTTCTCAGGACATTTTTGTTATTACACCTTTCTTCTGGGTCGCCTCGCTGTAGTTTCGTTTGCTCTTTTTCGAAATACGAATAAAGACTGTTCGTCCATTCGCCGACTGCTCGAATATGAAGCCATATGTAGTCTGTGAAAGGTAATATCAATAAACACGATAAATAAACATTACGTTTACATTACGTTTACTTCTTCACGTTTTATCGTTAAATTTATTAGGGAAGAATACGCAAGGTATTAGAGAATTTTTTATCAGTATTAGTGTTAATAAAGTTATTTTAAATTAACATACATTGTGAACAAGATATGTAGATGTGATATAGTAGCTTACACTATATCAGGCCCGGGCAACTTCTTCCTCGCTGTCGCTTCACGACTCCCACTACCGGTGTACCGATTTTCTCCCTATCAGTAACGCACCCAGGGGAGGGGGGTAGCCAGGGGGCTAAGTCCCCCCCCCAAGAAAAAAATGTTTAGCTTCCAAAATTAAAATCGCGAAATAGCCCTGGGTACCATTGACAAATATTTTGGCTAACCTAGGGCTGGGTTCAACTCGCCCCCCCCCCCCCCCAAGATTACATCCTGGGTGCGCAACTGCTCCCTATCAACTATTTTATATTGCTTCTACAATGTCGCTACCTGACTGCGAGAATAATTCCTTCTGTATATACCCAGTAAGCAATCTGCTTTTGATTTGGTGTGAATTTGGCACCAAACTTTGCAAGTAAATACCGAACCATCTGTTTCCACATTAGGCTCGGTATTTGGCGACAGGTTTTGGTCGGCAGATTCAGAGCAAGTAAGGATTAAATCCTGCTCCAAGCGTAGTTTGGCACCAAAATGACCGCCTTTCGCTCGCAAAGTACGAGAGCAGATATTTTGCTGTCTGGGGGAAGGACGCAGGGGTAGGGATAAGCCTCGTCTGCGGCTCGCAAGCCACAAGTTGCCCAGGCCTGCTCTATATTATCCTGTTCTTGCTCTACCTTCTTGCTCCGGCGCGCTGCTGATAGTAAAAGGATGCCACTCGTACCGAGCAATGGCCGGGACATTCACGAAAACGTAATCACCAGGACGAAAGTCAAAAAGGAGCGGTCTCTTGATGATCAAATGTGTCACTTTCGAAGGTAGCAAGAGACCAGAGCTTATGTAGGTTTTCCCGAGCTCAGATCGGGACCAAGCGATTCGATGAATCCTCTCGATCAGGTACAACGTGCCTGGCCCGATGAACCATTTCCAAAAATTCGGTCCGTGAAGAATCGTTAGTATCCAGAAAGGTATGTAGAGTAGATGCGACCAGTAAAATATCTGTATAATAAAAACGTTCATGTAGTGGAAGTATCAATAATGAATATAACTCGTTGTGTTATCAAAACACACATTGTAATCTTGATTTTTTCTACTCTTCAAACAAGAATGAAATCATTCTCTATATTTAAACAATGATTGAATTTCAAGGTCAAACATTGTTTTTTTATTGCATTGTATTCTATTTTTATCCCCGAGATGTTCTCCGAACCGTATCAATTTTAAACATTATTTCCACACTTATGAACGATGGAGCATTTTCTGGAGAAACTTTTCTAAACATACATATACATAATTATATTTAAGTACAACCTCGAAGCGTCCACGACGACGAACGAATGGCATCGAGGACAGTGCTATGACGCTAAGAATTATGATGAGAATGATCCCAGTAGGATTCGCATAGCCATGTATGAGACCGAACAGTCCTGGACGACTCGTGAGTAGCCATTCGTTCAGAGTGTAATTCTTATAATTGAGATCTGCATCGTTCACCACCACGGTGCCTGAAAAATTCATCCGGGTGATCAAATTGTTAAAGCTGAAACTGGTTTCCGCGCAAAGGTTTGCAATTATAATTGAATACATACGGGGTGTCCCAAAATTCCTTCAACAGCCGGAAATGGGAGGTTCCTGAGATCATTCGAAGCAATTTCCTTTCCTTTCCTTTGTGAAAATGTTATACGCGGCTTTGTTTAGGAGTTATTAACGAAAAACACGGACCAATCACAGCGCGACCTAGACGCGAGTTGGCACAGTCGGCCAATAGACAGTTGGCGCGCCATGACTACTGTGCCAACTCGCGTCTAAGTCGCGCTCTGATTTGTCCGTGTTGGTCGTTAAAACAGGGTGTCAAGAAATAACGGAGTTAAACATTTCTTATTATAATTCTGTCAAATCGACGAATTTTGAAAAACCAAATGATAACAACCATAACATAGACCTTTAGTATTCATATGTTTAAGAAGTTTCGAAGTGGCCAACCTTTGAGCCGATTCAGACGCTCAAACGTGTTTTGAAATTTTCGGCTATGGGCCGCAGCTCTTCTGGCGTCATTCGGTCCCACACCCGGCGCAGAGATTGTTTCAGCGACTCGAAACTTTTATGGGGCTGAGCACAGGCCCTGGTCTCCAAAATCGACCAAACGCTGGAGTTCATAGAGTTGAGATCCGGTGAGTACAGCGGCCATTCCGCAGATGTGATGAAACCTGGAAAATGGGATTTGCTACGGTTTTCGTGGATCAAGGGATCAAAATCAACCAAGAAGTGTATCGACGGGACATTCTCGAAGCCGTCGTACTTCTGTGGGCCCAACAGCACCTCGGCGATCCGGAACGGACGTTACAGCAGAATTCCACCCCGGCCCACAGGGCGAAAATGACTCAGGAGTGGTGCAAAGGCCATTTTCCAGGTTTCATCACATCTGTGGAATGGTCGCCGTACTCACTGAATCTCAACCCGATGAACTACAGCGTGTGGTCGATTTTCGAGGCCAGGGCCTGTGCTCGGCCACATAAAAATTTGGAGTCATTGAAAAAATGTCTACACCGGGAGTGGGACCGAATGACGCCAGAAGAGCTGCGGCCCATTGCCGAAAATTTCAAGACACGGTTGAGCCTCTGTATCGGCGCAAAGGGTGGCCATTTCGAAACTTCTTGAATATATGAATACTAAAGGTCCATGTTATGGTTGTTATTATTTGGTTTTTCAAAATTCGTCGATTTGACAGAATTATAATAAGAAATGATCAACTCCGTTATTTCTTGTCACCCTGTAACTCCTAAACAAAGCCGCGGATAACATTTTTGCAAAGGAAAATATTACTTCAAATGATCTCAGGAACCTCCCATTTCTGGCTGTTGAAGGAATTTTGGGACACCCTGTATAAACAGTTGATAATAATATATGGACCTACCAAAATTCAGAAGATGCATCAATGTGTGCAGTACACTGAAGACGCTAATTAGGACGCCCGTTATTTTATGAAGGTAAATATGTTGATCCAACGGAAGTACAGAATTGAAACCATGAGTTCGTAGAAAGGTAATGCACTGACGTAACATTAGAACTAGGATGAAGCTGCAGTTGAAGTTCAAACATTGCCCTGTACGGAAATGTTTTATGTACTCCAAGTAATAATAATTTGGTCATTTATTGAGCCTTTATTGAGCGTAATGTAAATTCGTCCGTTTCTTTAACCAATTCCATGGAGGAACCCGAGTCTAGTTCGACGCAGAGTATGGAAACCGTCATTCAATGACTTAATTTCTACCGATCGAATTGAATGAATGATATTAGAAAGACTATTATAATTTTGGCGAAGTTTCTGTTTACGTCCGTACTCAGAATTGGCTGAAACTTTGGGAATAGGTTCTTTTTTGACTAAAATGATGATTGTCAGAAGGATTTTTGGCGACTCGAAAAAAAATGTTTACCATTTCAATGTCACTACCTACTTTACCGGCACCACTCCTTTATTTTCGTATGCGTGGATTCTCCGCCCCCCCCTACCACCTAATCCTAACTAATTCTGATCGCATAATCTTCCCATTGTAGATATTCAATTAATTGGTTTAACAATTGGAATTTTGAAAACATTTTATATTAATTTCCAGAATATACATATTTAATATCTTTAATAATTACGACAATGGATCATCATCAGCTTTGTTGACCTCATAGCGCCCTAAAAATTCACACATGTGATCTATAATTGAATCATTCTTAATGCCACCCCTACTTAGACTCTAGAGTGACATTAAAATAGTAGACAATTTTGTTGGTAAGGTAGGGACTGACATAGAAATGTTAAAAAATTTTTTTCGAGTCGCCAAAAATCGTTCTGACAATCATCATTTTAGTCAAAAAAGAACCTATTCCCAAAATTTCATCCAATTCTGAGCACGGACGTAAACGGAAACAGCCCCATAATTAAAAAAAATTTACAATCAATGATGATTTGAATATCGAAAAGTAGTATTTTCTTACCGCAAGCACGAGCGAGCATGACGTAGCCATTCGAGTGTCTGTACGCGTACAGTCTCGAGATGAACAAAGCTGCGTTGACGAAAATAAAAGTACAGATAAATGCGAGGTAAACGTAATTGTTCTTCATGTACGGTTTGGTCAGTTGGTAAGGCCGTAACGATGCGAACGATCCCAATAATGATTTCTGTGCTGGCTTCGGCTTCGGCGGAACCAGCCATCGGTCGATACTGTGATGGAATTTCTGTGTTTCATTATATTTTCTCGTTGAATCGATGCGACGCCATAGAAATCGACACGTGTCGGAATGATTCGGAAACAAAAATTCGGTCACCTAATCGAAAGGTTTTCCCGCAATCCCTCGTGCTTCTCTAATTGATTTTTGAGTGCTTCGAAGGTGAGTGCTCCTCGATTGCCCTGATCGGCGTCCTCGAATAACGCTATCGTTAGTTCCTCGATTTGTTCGTCGCTGAACTCCATTCCATTCTCCTCCATGCAGGCTCTCATAACGTGCTCCAACTCGCGAAGTTGTATTAATCCGTCACCTATTTGCAAATCTCAATCTCAAACAGTGATTATTTTAGAGAGATTAAATTAAGAAAGAGTCACCCAAAAAGCAAGGTTTTTTTTCTCTTTTGGGTCTGTCGAATGTAGCTCTGATTTTTGTGCCAAATGATAATTTACGGCAGGCCTGGGCAACTTGCGGCTCGCGAGCTGCAGACGACTCATCTCCCTACTCCTGGGTTCTTTCCACTGAACTCCCGAGAAGTGTGGGAGGTGGTTAGGGGGATTACGATAGGGGGCCGTATCGCCAGATCGAGGAAATCGAGGGGAAAATACAGTTTACCCTCTCTCCCTAATAACTAGATTAATGCGTGATAAGTCTACGGTCTTACTGGGGGATGTTGGAAATGGGATAGTAGAAGGGGAAAAGGAGGAGAGGAAGAATCGACCAGATTTGGTCGATTCTGGCAACATTGCACGGTAGGGGCAATATGAAATAGTTGATAGTGGGGGAATCGGTACACTAATAGTGGGGGAACCGGTGTACTGGTAGTGGGAGCCGTGAAACGACAACGGGGAAGAAGTTGCCCGTTGATGCGTCATTTTTTATTAAACTTTGATATCTCAGAAACTAATTGTCAACTTGAAAATTTGCACTCATGCATGTGTTGACATAATCTGTCATTTGGCACAAACAAGGGACCCGAAAGGGGTGAATTTTTGGGTGACTCTCTCAGTTCGCATGTATCTTACCGTCGATGTCGTAAACTTTGAACAGAAACTTGATTTTGTCGTCAGGACTTTTCCCCGCGAATTGGTGCATCGCATCCAAAAACTCCTGGAGAGATATGGCCCCGGAATTATCCTTGTCAAATATTTCAAATGCTCTGTCTGTAAAGAATGGCTGAAGGAAAAACGTTTTCATGATCAATTTTCTATTTGAATTTCGTTTTAAATACAATGGAACCAAAACGTATCGCAACTTTAAATTTTCTATTCATGAAAAATTGAAGGAGCAATTATCAATTAATATTTACGGGTACGACTTACATTCTTCGATGTGACGATTTTGTTAAACTCTTCGCGTTTTATTTCCTTCTCGTTGCCCACCATTTGTTTAAAGATCTTCTCCAACCATTCTAAACTAGCCTTATCGAAGCCGGCGCGTGGTCTGTGGAGTAATTATAAAGGTGATATTTTCTGACAATATTTCTCGAACGAAACAATAATAATGAAATTAAAATCACCTTCTATCGCTGATGTTGGTAATGAAATCCATAATTTGATTAGATGATACATAGTTCACATTTTCCTCGTCAATCAAACGGAATAATTTATCTACCACCTGCAGATAAAGACTTGAGACAAGAAACGATTAAGACATCCGACATTTTTGAACTATATTGTTATATTTATACTGGATGTTATAGTTTAGTACAGGCCTGTCCAACTCGCGGTCCGTTTCCCCACTTATTCTTCAACTCGCTGAGTTGTCGACGGTCGTACCGTCACGAGGACCGTATGGCTCGCGACGAAGGAGAAGTTGGACAGGCCTGCATTAGTATACTGCGAATTTCATGCATTTGTGTCATAAATGAGTAGATAATATGTAAAACACTGAAAAGGCTAAGAGGATTTGAATCCATGTATTATTTAATGAATTATATTAAAATCATTGAAGGAACAGACAAATTATTATTCGGTTCCAGTACCTTGATACAGAATATGTTTGTTTTGCATAAAAATCCGCCGTTTATTGTATAAACTTCACACAACACTAATGTTTACAACTATACAAGGAAAGATCAATCACATTTTAATCTAGATTATAATTAATTCCTGACACAATGGAGTAGTCTCAGATTTGATTTTTCTGAATTCTTGTGTACAATGTGGATTTAAAATATAAATGTAATTGCATATTCGTTGCGAAGATATAGTATATTCTTTAATCGATATATTTTTATTTCTAGAGGTGTTTCAAATTCATTAATTACATTCAGTTTGTGTTAATAATATGAGCTTGAATACCGTTGGCTTACCTCTTTAGTAGCAAATATTCGTTGAAAGTTGAAGAAGCTTATAGAATCATCGCCGCAGATAGCGTACACAACACTATCAAATTGGTCAATAAAATTATGCTTTTTATTCCTGGTAACGTAACATACTATATATTAATGTCGTATTCGTCTTTTTAGAAACACTTCTTTTCGAAAATTGAACATTTCTTACGGTAGTCTGCTCTTTACAAATTCGATCCATTCGTCTTGCTTCAACGTCATGGAATTGTTGTGATCGAACAAAATAAATAATTTCTCCAACAACGTCTGAAATAGTTAAGATACACTATATCAGGAATCTTTCACGGTTGCATGTTTGTTGCCGAAAAATTACTGCAGTTTTGTGTAAAGCCAATATTTACTTCAATGTTGAATAACTCGAACAAAAAGAATCGCACAATAATCAACAACCACACATTCTACACAGCAAAGATCGCCCTTCCAAAAGATATTAACGCGATTGATCAAAAAAATTTGTTTCTCCCCGTGCGATGTTACAAAGTTGTAGAAAATTTGTGTTAAACCGTCAATATTGTCTTTATCGCGCTATAACTTTGTAGAAAACCAACGTAGCAACAATTTGACACAGAGCATCCGAAATTAGAGGTTTCACGCTATCAAACAATAGTTTAACGATACAGATACAGCAATTTTGGCCGGAGTGATGATCATGTAAACAAGTAGCAATTTTTCGGGTTCGCAGAAGTGATCCTTTAATTCTTTTGAGGAGTGTATTTCTGTCAGAGTTGGGCATTAATCGATTAAAATTTTAATCTTGATTAATGTATACGATTAGAAAGAGAAATCGTCGAAAAATCGGCGATTGATTCAATCGATTGATGAAGTTAATCGTCAATCGTTGATTAAATGAAAAAATCGGCGATTGATTCAATCGATGGAATTAATCGTCAATCGTTGATTAAAAAAAGGAATCAACGAAAAAAAACATAAAGGCACGTAAACAGAATTTGTATTATGGACCGAATGACAATACACCTAAACTCAGTTTACATTTTTTTCAGTATTCATACAGTTCTGATTACGTATTTCATTTCGAAATGTCAGCAATTAATCATTAATCAATTATCCGATTGACGATTAATCAATTATCCGATTGACGATTAATAATTGTTAATCGCAATTAATGATTAATAAGTATTTAATCGTTAACCACAATTAACGACTAAACGAGGAGATTAATTGTTAATTGCGATTAACGATTGAAGCAGAAATTTAGTCATCAATCGTTGATTAAATTTTTGCCCAACTTTGATTTCTGTCTCCACTGACGAAAGTGAAGGCAGCTATTAGGACAATAAGCATGAGCAATTTGTTCAGCCGAACAACGGTGATGATCGTATCGATTCAAGGACAGGAGGCAGGGTCGTGACCGCAATCGCGATCGAATTCTGAGTACCAGAGACGCCCGAGGCGTGAACGCTTTTTGGCCCTGGGCGATCCACCACCTTGATCGATATCTATGAACCTCGATAGATTTCCTTGCCGGTTGCTACGATCCCGTCAGCGCCGTCGCCTCCGCTTCCCCCTTAGGTCATTCTCCATTCGATATTGATCTCACCTCCTTGTTATTTACTTTCAATGGAATCACGGCCTTGTTTCGTCTCGTGTCGCGCGTTGTCTCAAACCGAGCTCCGAGCTTTTTGTTAGTTGCCGCGATTTAACGTGTCCTTCGAATTAGATCGCAGCCATCGGTTTCATTGAACGCTAAATGAGTCTATAGTATAACACCGGGGCCCCAAGATTAACGGTCCGCCGCTGGTTAATGGAGATGTTTGTTGCATATGCATTGATTAGATATTAGTCATATTATCACACGTACTTTTCCTCCGAGTATTAGAAAAATATTATCGGGATAATTGTTTACTGAGCATTCAATGCTCTGGTGCTGGTTAGTGACGTAACGAAATTACATTTCGTTTTATTTATACTTTATTATAATGTCGATAATGCAAACAGACGTCGATAATGTAAATTTCTATTGAAATATTGATTAAAAGCTGCGACGTTCTATTGAAATATTGGTTAAAAGCTACGAACTTCGTTTCTTGGTTGTATTGAAATATGATTCTAAAAGCACTTTTAGTTTTTCTCGAATTTTCCATTTTTCCGTGATACTTTTCCAATTTTTCTTATCCTATAACCTAGTTCGGACTAATACGAACATTTTAAGAAAAGAATTAGCCAAATTGGTCCAGCCGTTCTCAAGTGATGCACTTACCAACGAACAGCATTTGATTTTTATTTTTATAGATAACATAAGCTTACTTTATTACGTAAAGATTGTTAAATATTCAGTAATAGCCACCCTGTAACGACTGTTGCTATTAGAATTTATGTTCATTTAGACAATGGTTATACACAATCAGTAGAACATGAATTTTTTAAATGACGTAAATGGGCCCACTTAAATCTATGATAATAATTATTTAATGTGTAAGTGTTTGTGGGTTTAGATGAACTATCTTCCTAGGTTTTTTACCATTTCGATGACTATTATCAGGGCCTGCTCTCGGGGGGGGGGGGGGGGGGGGGCAACCCGGACATCTGTCCAGGGTGCCAAAATTTAGGTACGCCATTTTGGCTGTAACTGTGAGAAAAATATTGATGTGTTAAATACCCAATTAATAGAAAATTTGCTTTTATTAAATTAAATGCTTTTATTAAAATTTAAATAAAATGATTTGATTGATATTGAAGATAAAAAATATGTACCTCTATTTAAAAAATATATATATTTTCTTAAGGGGCGACAATTTGTCTTTTTGTCTGATATTATATACGAATATAATATGAAGTATAATTGAATCGAGTCATTGCATTTTTGCAAATAAGTTCGGATTTCTGAGTCGTTCTGTCAATAGCCATTTCATTTGTCTAAAATGAAGGATGATGTATTATTTCAAGTTGTAAATTGCTTGTTTTATTTTAAATCGCACGTATTACTTCGAAAATAAAACATTTCATTTGCAAAACAGGTTTTTAAGGTAGTATATGTATGTTATTATATCTGTAGCATATTTGAAGTAGTGAGATTTCGTTTTAAAATATGTTTGTTTAGTTTCTCGCTGGGTTTCCCGCGGAATTACATTTTTGTAATGGGGTCGTTTGAATGACGAAAGCAATTTTTAACTAAATTCAATGTACTCTTTCTCCAATTCAATCTATTGCTAAAAAATATTCCAAGAATGTTAGGTTAGTACAAGGTTGATAGCCTAATTTATGTGTTTCATGAGCCATCTTTCTAAGGGTGGGATCTCCTCAGCACGTCTAGAGTCTGGACTCAGCGTTTTGCGACCCTATACTCCATTCGTCACGAACGCAAACTTGTGCGTCCAGATACACAGCCGGAAGTTACTACGAATGTAGTATGGATCCCAAAACACTGCGTCCGGACGCGCTCAGGAGATTCCACATTCCTTCGAATTAAAGTGAACGTTTCTTAAAAATAGCACGAACTTGAGATGGCTAACAGAAATCAAGAGAAGCAAGGAGGCTAAGAATTTCGCGGATCACATCCGTTTCGTAATCAAAGTCTCGTTAAAGACACTCACTTGATCCAAAAAAAGACGCCTGAACGTGTCTCTATTATATCGAGCGTTGCCATTCACTCCAATTATTTGGGAACACTCTTCCAAGGTGGTTGCTCTCCTCCTTTCGATTAAACACTTATCTTCCATCTGACTAACGTCACTCTCCATTTTGCTTCACCACCGACTTCAATAAGGACACGGGAGATTCTTCGATCACTTACACCGGATCCTTCGATTGCTTACACTGCCCTGTATGTTTACACTCGGCTTGTTGTCATCCGTATCCCCTGGGGATTAGAGGAAACACGGAAATTCGTCGTTGCTCAACACATATCCTACAGCAAATTTAATCATTTCACCAGCGCACAACTCGGCTATTTGGCCCGAGGAGTTGGAAAAAAAGTCAATTTCAAAATTTGTCGTAAGTCGTACGATTTTTGTACGACAATGTTTGTGAAACACATTTATGACAAAAATGTATAGGTGCAATTTCGAACAGTAAATCCATTAGAAGAACTCAAAAATATATTACTGTCAACCTATTAGACGTAATAAGACAGAAGAGAAAGTTCTATTTCACTGATCTTCAAGGTCATACAAGGTCACAAACGGAAGAAACATTTAAAATACTTCGTACGTGATATTTCGTAAAGATGTCGTTTACGATTCACCGTTCGGAAATGGAAACGACTCGAAAATCAAAATAAAGCAAGTTCCGCATTAACATATCGGACAATACTAGCAGACGCTACCAAAAATGTGATTATAAGAGCTGAAGTTCGCGTTCATTTGTTCACAAGGAGAAATCATGTTGAACATTTACTGTAGCCTGGTCAATAAAGAATACTTGTAAGCACAGTGGCAAGATGTATCAAAGTATTTCTTCTATTTCTGACCTTGTGCGATGTTGAAGGTCATCGTGTCGTATACAAATGAATTCGTTTTGGCACACACTTTCGTATGATATGATAAAATATTAGCATAACATTCCGTTTAAAAAGTTGTGGGTCACCTTCATTTCTTACAAAATAATGCAGATAAAAAAAGCTTACAGACACCGCTAAATTCCTTGCAAAAAACAGTATAACTTTTCGAGAAAAACACGCTGGCTGGCTAGTAATGACGCGAACTGTACATTATAATTTGATTGGGATCTTTATGAAAAATAAAAAATGTTTACAGTGATTGCAAGATACAGGATCCAGACAGAAATTTCTTTTTTCAAAACTATCTTATTAATTTGATTGATGAAGTCTATTTATAACAGAAAATACGCAAAAGAAGAATAAAAACATGCCGATCGGATATGTGTTAACAATCGTATTGATTCGAGGATCTTCTCTTGAAAAATATTACCACGTCAACTGCCGAACAAACAGCCTAAAAATCTGCACAGAAGCACAGTGGTTGATTTGATAAAGTCGTACCCAAAAGTTTAACACTTATCACAGCGATTGTTCACAGTGATCTTTTATTTCCTTCGGATCCTACGAAAACCCAGTTGACGCCAGTGCGTTGTAACTAAGGTGTAAACTGACGTTTAATTTCTTTAACTATGATTAATTCATTAATTATGACCAGCAAAGCAGTCAACGCGTTAAAAACGTGAGAACAAAAGTCGGTTCGTTTAAATCAGATTCTTTTGCACGTCACAACTGTTATCACTTCACAAATGTTATAAACAAACAGTCGATGCACTGATAGGAATATTTAGCAAACTTCTCGAATTGTTCATTAGCGTTTTCGGAGGAAAAAAATGTGAAAAATAAGAACGGTCTTCCTCGAGCACTCGATTCGAGCTACCTGCCACGTGTTACTTGGATTTGTCCGTAGTGTCAAATGAAAATCGTCGTTCGTATCGAACGAATCGCGAGACGATCCCCCTACCTGCGGCAGATTCCTTTCGGTACCAATTTTCAGAACACGACGTGCTTGAATCTAGAGAGAGAGATGGAGAGGGATGCCTTTCGATTTCAATAAAGATCGGATTCGGAGACGGACAGTCGAACAAACTGCCAAACCTTTCACTTTTTCGTGGCTTATTTTTCATCCTTTTTTCCTCGTTCTTGAATCCCTTCACATTTTCTATTTTTTAATGGGACCGGTGTCTTTATTGCATCGAATAAAGAACAGTGACGGATCTAACGGTAAGCGGACTAAGCTGTCGCGTGGGGCCCCGGGATACCACAGGGCCCTGAATTTTAAATTTTATGAATTTTTCAATAAATCTATTTAATGTGTAACGGTATGCAATTTTTCAGTACTTTTCTTTTTTGTTAATAAGTTTATGAAAGTTTTCTTGCAATTTCTATTTCTAAACTCAAGTTTGAGGGCCCCAAAAGCCCCACAAATTTGTAGGTGAGATGTACAGGGTGTAAAGAAATTATGTCGCGACTACCATTGCGTGATTCTACACTTTCATGATCAAGAGGTCAATAAGTCTTTTTTTATGGCATCGTATTCTATTCGGCACAAAGGCAGAACGTGCATGAGAAACCATAGGTCAAAACGCAATCGTCCATCTAAAAAATTATGGTAAAGCTTTTAACAGTAAGGACATGTAAAAAATTTAAGAATACCGTCGTATTGTGTATTCTCAACACATTAACAGTATTGTCAAGAAAAGAAATAAATATCAACGTGGCTCCTACACGTGGCTCTTGCAATTGACTGAAACAATTTTTATTTTGCATGAAAAACCGCAGTCTAATTTATCACGATTTACTTGGCAATTTACTTTCAGTGGTAGTTCTTTGCCAATAATACAATAAACAATGTCAGATGTGAATTTCTCAGACTCTGTTCCGTTGCTAAAGTATTCTTTGAACCTCTTTGCATATTGTAAGCTCAGACTTATAGAAAAATACGTACAAAATAATCTATAAAATGTAATGTATCATATTAATGTATATAAATAATATAAATAAAAAACAACGCAATGTAATGAACTCTATAAAGTCAGTGTAAATTAGTGGTTAAATCTTGTACTCTTGTATTTGTCAGTAATACATTTCAAATGGTTATGCAAGTATTCGAGTAGAATCTCATGAAGATTAAAATAATTTAAGATTTTTTTTTAAGTATATACAGTGAGTGTAAGCCTTTCAAAATAGAATAACTTTTTTATAATTGTACCATTCGACCTGATTTTTTGTAATCAATTAGAATTAGATAAAAGTAATGCAATAAAAGTAATAAAAGCAATAATGCAATAAAAGTAACAAAAAAAAATTATAATTTACAAGGTTACATGCAAAAATAAAAAAAACCACTGTATATATAAGTTTATCTAGTTTATCAATTTATCAATTGAACATATTCATTTGTCTCATACATGCATAAAATCCGATGCTACTCCAAGGTAGTCTATCATAATATACCATAATATATCCAGATGCAACTGTAAATAAGAAACGATGAATGACAAATGACGAATATTATTTATTAAATGCTCTTATTCGAATATAATTTCATTCGAACGATGCCCAACACTGGTTGCAGTAGCCTGAATGTAGCTTTAGGTGCGTTTCGTGCTCAGTTCGATCCATAGCGCTGTAGGAACATGCGCCTTCGTGCCAGTAGCTTTTCAGTAGCTTTTCTCTCGAGTTCGCGACCCGTTGTTTACTCGCCAGATCTCTTGGCTGTCAGCGGAAAAATAACATGTAAAAGTTCACTGAACGGACACGATCGTTCCTTAAACGATCGACTTACTCCGACTCGCGGCTCGATCAATTTACCGACAAACGTTAATCACTTTTCGGAAAGGTTCGTCGTCTGTCAGTTTCTGCTCCTTCCTCTTAAATTCTTTTAGCTCGTGTTTCACATATTTTGTGGTTTTCCATTTGCACATGTCGCGCGCCTCAACCCTTTTGTTATCGAAAATACCTGTTTTGTTTGAATACAAAGAATTGGTTTATAATTTATTCTTCTCTCAAGTGTTATTCTTAGCATATTCTGTAAGTCTCGGTTAGTCACGAAAGCGCACTTTTCAGGTAATTGATAGGAAACATGAAGGTTTTGAATATAGTATTGTGAACATCAATTTATTTCTGAAATACTGTTACTCAGATTCTGCAAACACTGATGTTACATTTGTTTACACGATAATAGTGAAATGTTTGAACAGTTAGCACAGATTCATACAATAGTTTTGTACTTTTGATCTATGTATGCTTTTACGTAGAGAGATAATAAAATCATATTAAAAATGATATAAAATAATAATTAATATTTTATTTACCGACTCTAACTAAATACTTTGTGTATATTGTTTAGTGAAAAATTCCTTTTTGTGCGAATAACTTATCCAAACAGCTACTATTGTCATTATTACATTTTTATTTAAACAAGTAGTCAGTAAAACGACGGTAAATTAAAAGTATACATAAATAAAAAAGATTTTTTTCTATTCGCTTAAACAAAAACAATTTAATTTCGATACTAATAACTGCAACGAATTGATATTCATTTTGTATCAGTTTATTTCAAAGAACTTCTTGTTTTGAATAAAAATTAATTTTTTACTAACAAAGAATGCGGAGAACCTTCGTGGACGTACTGAAACAAATTCGAATAATTCATGAACAGAAATTAATATTCTCAGAATTTTGTAATTAACATGTTTAATAATATCTCACCTGTTTTTCTTTCATGTTATTTAATAATTATTATTTAATATTGATGCCTTTGTAATTATAATTATTTAATATTGAATATTGGTTATTTTATAATTATAGTTATTTAATAACGATTAGCTTCTGTTTACGAACTAGATTATTAAATATTCTCTAAATAAGATTTAAAAATACTAATGTAAACAACTGTGAAGACGTTAAGAGTGAATAAATAGCTTCTAGTTGGAACTTTATACAGGGTGACAAGAAATAATGGAGTTAAACATTTCTTATTATTATAATTCTGTCAAATCGACGAATTTTGGAAAACCAAATGATAACAACCATAACATAGACCTTTAGTATTCATATATTTAAGAAGTTTCGAAATGGCCACCCTTTGAGCCGATTCAGTCGCTCAAACGTGTTTTGAAATTTTCGGCTATGGGCCGCAGCTCTTCTGTTGTTATTATTTGGTTTTTTAAAATTCGTCAATTTAACAGAATTATAATAAGAAATGATTAACTCAGTTATTTCTTTGCACCCTATATATATGGATGAAAATAGCAATCGAAAATAAATATAAGTCAAATTTTAAGTCATAGTCTATTTGTTTTTCTCAGATGTCTTCGCATAAGCTGAATTGCGTTTGGATCAAGATTATTTTCGTTGTTTGTGCATCGAGTGTGATAGAGTGCTACAACGTGCCATGCTCGTTCAATTCAATGTGCATGTGCTGGGTACAAGACGATCAAGATTTCACGAAAATGGATATCAGCTGTATGGGGACACCGTTCGCCAAATTTCCCGGTAGGCACACTACAATGTTTTACAAATAGACTGCGAGTTTTTATGCAAAATAAAAATGTTCTGCGTCGATTACAAGAAACAGAAGCTGCCTCTTAATAATATTGATAAGTTACAAATAATGCAATCGTATTCTTAGAATCGCCTGATATTTTCACTGTTTCATGTTTCACCTGTTCACTTTTGGGGTAAATATCACCTTACGGGACCAAAAGTATCCGACTTTTAAAAATATAATCCTGCAGATTTTGACGGGAAAATGCCGAAAATTCAAGTTTTAATGTTGAGAATTCTTCGGTTCAAAAGTTATGCGTGTTTAAAGCTGAGCGATTTTAAGCGTTTTTGGCGGTGCACTTACCTGTTAAAATCGCTCAACTTTACACACGCATAACTTCTGAACCAGTACATTCTTAACATTAAAACTAGGATTTTCGGCATATCTGGTCAAAGCTGCAGATTCACAAATATTTGGTCCGGTAAGGTGAAGGTTTGTGTTACGAACAATGAAGCATTACCGGATTGATTCTTGCAAGTAGAATTTGTTGATGCCTTTAATGTGATAACAGATGTCACCGTGAGTTACGTGGCTCAGCTGGATGTAGTCGGTTCGGGATTGCAATCGCTGGACAACGATGCACTCTCCGGCACAGAGGACGTTGAGGCTCTGGGATTGATGAGCAATCGGCTGTCCAATATCGGTGAAAAATCTCTCTCGTAAGTGGGGGTAATCCTTAAAGTCGCATATTTGTTAATATGTCTCTTATATTACAGGTCCCATGGAAATCATCGACAACATTTCATTAATTTTTTATTTATCAATTAATTAATTCAAGAACACTCGGTTTCATATTTCGTTTTTCCACTGATTTTCATTCAATCCACATTAATTAATAAAAAATGAATGAAATGTCGGTGAAAACCGTGTCGGAGAAATGTGTGTCGGTGATTTCCATGGGACCCTATATTACTAGGTGCTTGTATAAGTTTCTGCCGCTCACTAATAGAAAATAATATATTGATATTCTTCAATTCTTTTAATCTTTCCACTGCTGTACACTGTATTTACTCATTCCCGTCACAATTTCATTAAACCCGTAGTTTACTTATGAATACCAACCGTCGATACATTAATGCAAAAGTAAAGTTTATTAGCGTATTAAATTTAATAATACTAGCAACAAATTTTATACATAGTGCACTTTCTAATTTTGCATACGCAATTTAATAAATTATTTATGTATTTAATTAAATAGTTAAGTGATTATTTTCATGGATTATTTAACATCTACGGAACGTACGCAATTTTGAAAATATTCCTAATTAATAGTATTACACCAAGAATTGGTAATTACTTCAGAATTTAATTAATCGCCACATATCGAATACAACAGCAATTATAATTATAATTATTAAAATTTAATATTTTCGACGATTTCGAAATATTCGACGATTTTAATTCAGACTTGAATAAAAATGAAAAAGAAATTATACCAAGCACAAAAAATGGCCCTTCTCCGTTCTTCGTCTGACCTTTAAACTTTCTGCGAATACGTATTTGAGGAAACCATCTGTCTAGGTAGCGTCCTTCTCATGTCAGATAGAGGATTTACATTCGAATGCTGGAGAATAATTAAATGCAAACTTAATGACTAGAAAGCAGTGATTTATGTTAGCTAGCTCAGTATTAATACCACATCGATTATTCTATAGTAGTTGATATACATACATTCTTTACGTCGCTAGTGAAAAGCATTTAACAGAGAAAAACTATAATTATTTCCTTTGAAGAGGTGTGCAAAGTTTATATTTAATTTAATGTCTAAAAGTACAATTAATCAGAGCCATTGATTAATTTGTACACCTAATACACTTAGCATACCACCTGTAGATAGGAAGTTTCATTAAAGTACAATTACAAAAAAGTCACGCGTATCACGTGACGAATCTTTCGACACTGGTTCATGTTTAAATCTTCGTCGAGTATTTGGACCAATTAACAGTTTTTCCTTTCGTAGTGTATGATTTACGTGCATCACATAACCGAAAACTATTCTACAAACACGAAAATGCTCGCTTCGTGGCATAGAAATACTTTCGTTTGTGATTGCAATAACCTTCAGAACACCTCACATTGATCTAGCTCCTTGATTCCGTCCGTAGAAAGATTTATGTTTCTTTCTTTTCGAAGATAAAAAGTCATTCACACCTGCACCGGCTCTGTTATTAGAGGTGTTGCGGATAGTTTGCGTTCGTTGGATCTCAGTTACAATGCCCTGGAGGACGTACCTTTCAACGCCTTTCGCGAGCTCAAGAAATTAGATTGGCTGAACATGCATAGGTGAGTACACGACGATTGAATAAGATGGTAAATAAAACAGATAAATACCCGTCCCTCGGAGGGGCTCCGATGGGCGTGGCTAGTGCCAGCGCCACCACGCCCTAGTTCCCTCCGACGAATCGGGCTTGCCCTTAGGCTTGACCCCGTGTGGACTTTTTGGGGCGGAGCCTCTTAGCCCCGACCTGAGGGGCGCGGCCTTAGGGGCTTTCCTTTCGTCCCTGGGGCACGCGTACCAAGTTGGCTACGTAAGGGTTAAGGCGGTAGTATACCCTCGGATTGTAACTAGAAAGGGACTAGAATCTTACTAGCTTTTGGGTCGAAACCATGTCGAAACATGGGTTTGCGCGCTTCGGTTGTTTGACCTTATTTGAGCAGATTTTGGGCTAGGTGAGGGCTCATTCTAAACAGGACGGTTCATCACAGTGCGCTCTGGTCATCATATAAGCCAAAAAAGTCTTTCAGAGACAGAATAATGTATTGAAATCTGCGCGTTTTATTTCTAGATTTTTTCTCTACTTTGGGCCTTCATATTATTAGATATAAACATAATCTCGTTAAAATCATGACCAGAGCGTACTGTGATGAACTCTTTAGAACGAGCCCTCACCCAGCCCAAAATCTGCTCAAACAAGGTCAAACAACCGAAGCGCGCAAACCCATGTTTCGACATGGTTTCGACCAAAAATCTAGTAAGATTCTAATCCCTTTCTAGTTACAATCCGAGGGTATACTACCGCCTTAACGTGTCCCTTGAATAGAGTCTCCCTACAATAACCGCTATCACGGCAAATGCAAATCTTTCATGGCGGAACGTTCGCTTGTGCAGCAACCACGTGACATCCCTGGACGGCGATTGGGGCCACACGAAGGATACGCTAACGAACGTGTTCTTCGGGGACAATTCGATCATCGAAATACCAAAAATCTTCTCGACGTTCAAGGCACTGGTCTGGCTGAATCTTGACAACAACAACATCGAGGATCTTTCGACAGACAGTTTGCCGCCGAATATGCACACGCTCAGCTTGAACAGCAACCTATTGAAGCACTTCCCGTCGTCATTGAAAACCTTGAAGGATCTCACGTGGCTGTACCTAAGGGGCAACGACATGAAAAGCCTCGAGTTCTCCGATTTCGAGAGTTCAAGCTTGGAGCTGGTGGACGTCAGCGAGAATTGCATCGAATGGGTTCGCATGGTTAGCTCGACGAATCGAACCTTAAGGATCAAAGACTTCAACCTGGACAGCAACAAGCTGTCGTCCCTGCCTGCTGGGATTTTTGACAACATCGACATCAAGAGGATCCATCTGTCGTCGAACTCGATCAAGAACGTAGACGACGACGCTTTCCGAGGACTCGAGGATACGCTGGAGTACTTGAATCTGGAAAACAATGACCTGCCAAATGTTCCTCCTGCTGTTAGCCGGCTAAGGAAATTGTCATACTTGTATCTCGCCAATAATGACATCAGAAACATCTCCGGCGACGCGTTCCAAGAATTCGCGGAAAATTTACGAGCCCTTTCGCTCGCCACCAACAGCTTGGACACGGTCCCAGTTGCGGCTCTCAGCAGGTAGGTTTATCACTTGAGAAGTATAATGCAAAAGTGGTGTCCGTCAGTATTTGTCACTTTGGTTTAACACCGCCTCTGAAGGGAGTTTAACCGTCATTAAGTAAAAAAACTTTAGAAAGTAAACCGAGTTCACTCGAATAGCGTTTCGCCTCGGAGCGTGACGGATCAGATTCAATCACTGCATTTTAGCGTGGCTTGCATGAAACCAACGTAACGTTCTTCCTAATTTACAAATCACGTGATATCCTAGTTTTAAAAATAAGTCATTTTTAATATCTACATTGTACCTGGGACTCGATTTTAATGCTACGTTTCTGCTATGCGTTGAGACAGATGCCAGAGGCTATTGCACTTAAATCTTGGTTACAACAAGATCTCTCATGTACAACCTGGCGATTTCGAGTGGGCAGAGGACCTTGAAATTCTGTTGCTTAGGAATAATGTCTTGACGAAATTGAGCAAGGAAACTTTCAAAGGAGCTAGTAAGTATTCAATTAAAATTATTGTATTCGCAACGATTTGATTGTTTTTCAGTAAGTCTGATTTTTAATAGAAAAGTTGCAGGGTGAGTCACCTAACATATCTTCGTTTTGTTTTTAAAGATACGTTAAATGTCTTGAGGACGGAGTTGAAAGATTTAATGGAGCTCACACGCCATAACAATTATTGTCTTTATGTTATATTTTTGAAGATATCTCAAGATCACCTTCATTTTTTGAATTGGCATGTGGCCAGCATTTCGAACATTTATGAAATACAGGTTCTCAGCTCTCATATTTTAGAACTTATACGTTTCCTCTACCTGTGACCTTGAATGGCCTCAGCAATTATAATCGCTGAAATCGTAATGAAAGGAACTACCGTCGTAGGTGTTTAAAAAAGGGTGAATTCATTTTTATTAAAATTGAGGTGACCTTGATTTAAAGAAAAATGACATAAAAACAATAATTTTTATGACATTGTGTTAGCCCCATTAAACCGTTTAACTATTGTCCTCAAGGTTGTTAAAAACCATGTTCTTTCCACGTCCATTGGGACAAGAAAGATGTCTTACAGTTTACTCAATGCTCTAAATACATGAAAATTCGCAGTTAAATAACAATTCATCTGGGAACGGTGATTTCAGGTAACTTGAAGGAGCTCAGCTTGTCCTTCAACCACCTGACGGAGCTGGACGACGACTGTTTCGTCGGCTTCGAGGACAGTCTCAACATCCTCGAGTTGAGTTTCGCCTTTGCTACCGACGTCTTCCCTCAAAGAGCGCTCCGGCCGCTTTCGAGTCTCCTCTGGTTAGTCCTGGACAACAATAATTTCCAGACCATAGAGGCTACCGCATTTTATTCCTTCCAAGAGCTACGGTACATCAACTTAGAGTCGAATCGGCTGCACTATCTGCCGGAACGAATATTCCTATCGAGCGTTCATCCTGAGTTGAGGGACGTCAAGCTCGGTTACAATTTCCTGGAGGCCATACCAGAGTTCAGTTTCCATAATCTGACGGAATTGAAATCGTTGGATCTAACTGGGAATCGGATAAAGGTCCTCGCGTCGGAGTCCATCGTCGACTGCCCGAAGTTGGTCACGATATCGTTGGCCTACAACAGAATCTTCAGAATGGAGAGGAACGCGTTCTACGGTTTGCCTAGTCTGCGCTTCCTCCATTTGGAGTTTAACAAATTGACCAGCTTGGATTTGGAAGCGATCTCGGAGATCGGGGGACCGGATTTTGCTCTGAACGTTTCTTACAACGCGATCTCGCTGATCCATTCTGCTGGATCGATGAACAACCTGACGAGATTAGACTTGAGCTTCAATAATATCAGCCACTTGCCTGCAGACACGTTCACCAGCACGCCGGATTTGAAGCAGTTGGATCTTGGAAATAACTTGCTGGCCACTCTTGAGGCAGGTAGGAGGCGATAACAGAGGAAATGTACCTAAATTGCTCCACCGTTCGAGAAATGTCCTCTTTTTGTACACTGGAGAAATAAGACGACAAATAGAGTATGGACACAATATAGGCGCATTTCCCCTACCAGCTAAAACTGTTCTGCAGTTCCCTTGCACCCTAATGGAAATCGTTTTTTCAGTTATTGCAATATTCTAGGTACCTTCGAACTGAGCTACTTGGAAACGCTGAATTTGCAAGACAATAAGCTGGACAGCTTGAAAAGACAAGCGTTCCACGGTCTAGTACTGCTGCAGCAGCTGGACCTAAGCAACAACCAGATCAGCCAGCTGTCTACAGAACAGTTCCGAAATCTGAAGAATCTGCGGATATTGAACCTGTCGAACAACAGACTGAGATCCTTGCCCAGGGACATTTTCAAGGGAACGAAATTGGAAATTCTGGATTTGAGTTACAACAAATTCACCGTTGTCCCATCGTCGTCTTTCTTCGATCTTGGCTACACCTTGCGAGACCTCAATTTAGCGGACAACTACGTGGATCATCTTGATTCGACTGCTTTCCCGACTTCGGAAATGGTCTCCCTAAATTTGGCGCATAACAGGTTGACAATCCTGCCGGACAATTCGTTCGTCTCTCTCGGAAATCTGCTCAGATTAAACGTATCCCACAGCGTCCTCCAGGCGAATTTCAAAGAGCTGTTTCATTATCTTCCTAGCCTGAGACAACTTTTTATGGTGAACTGTGGCTTCAGGGAAATCCCTGTTCTTCCTCTGACAAATCTGAATGTTCTGGACATGTCCCTGAATCATATAGACTCGACCACCGACAAACAGTTCCAGTTTCTGAAGGATTTGAGGGTTCTTCTGCTGCCAAACAATTCGCTCACCTCTATGCCCAATGTGAAACTGAATCTCTTGAGGGAGCTCGAAGTTTCTGGGAACCCGATAGAGGTAAGGTTCGACAAGTACAGTTCGACAAGCATTTGAACACTAGGCTGAACTTCACTTTAGGGGACCAAAAATCTTTAACTATTTTTATATAATAATACCTCTAGTATCATGATCCATCGTTCATTCTATTCTAAGATTTTTTGTCATAATGTAGCGAGCAAGCAATTGAAGACGCGTTTTTTTTTTATTGAAAATACTGTACATTCAAACATCTGTGGAAACTATAAAAATATTTCTTCTGGACTGAAATCTCCACGGATTTCAAGATTAAAGCTTCTTCTTTGCAACGACACCTTAAAAATTCATTTTAGGAACTGACGAAGGAGAGTTTCATGGGTTATCCGAGGCTGGAGTATCTGAAGCTGACGAACTTGAACAGAACCAGATCAGTTGACAAAGATTGCCTGCGTGTCTTGAAATACCTGAAGCACCTACGCATTCAAACCTGGCCCGAAGCGGAGGGCTTTCACCTTCGCCACTTGCTAACCGGATTGCCATTGAGAACTGTCGAAATACAAGTTACGGAACACCTCTTGAAACATCAAATACAGAACGTTTTCACGAAGCAGCTCAGAGAACTGACTATTTCTGGCAGCGATCTCGAGGTGATCTCTTCGGAAGCGTTTTCTACCATCGAAGGTGGCGAATTGATACTGCGGATCAAGAACACCCGTGTCCGAAGATTACAGTCCGACATATTTCTTTCCTTGACCAAAAGATTGTCTCAGCTAACGTTGGACTTGCGGAACAATCATATAAACGAGCTCAGCCCGTCCATTATCTACGGAAATCTATCGTGGGAAAGCGTTGGAACCAATATGGTTGCTGGTAAGAATTAGTTGGTCGTGCTGTGTTTACCTTTTGACTTACTTCGTTCAGTCGATCATTATATTTAACTTTGGGTGAAAATTCACCCATTCTTTCAATTCATTTCAATTCATTCTTGCAATTAAATTCAATTTCTTTTCTTACAATTAGATATTCTAAAAACAAAATTATATGTCGCGACAAACATTCCGTGATCCTACAATATTCTACATCCTCAATTTCAAGGTCAAAAGGTCAACAATTTTTTTCATTGCATTGTATTCGTCTCGTCACAAGGATAAGAAGTGCAAAAGCAGCCACGAGTTAAAATCAGGGATTATAACTGTTATAATCGAAAAGAAAAAGTTTTATAATATTTATAAAAAATTTTATTTATATAATCATTTCTATCGGCTTCGTCAATAGCTCCACATATAAACTTCATCTGACTGAGGAATGAAGCATTAAAAAAAGAAGCTTTTTTATACACCGTTTGATAGACACGATAATACTACACAACTTTCGTTGCAACTATTTCTCGATATCATTTGTTGTTCCTGAGATATATTTCAGGAGAAAGAAAATATTGAAATTTTTCAGGAGGATTGCAAGTGTCAGGAAATCCTCTCGAATGCGACTGCGAGATAGCTTGGCTCAGTTTATGGTTACGAAGATGGCTCCGAGAATCCCGACAGATACACACTGCTTCCCAATCGGATGCTAGACAACTGAGAATGATTGCTGGGAGAGCAGTCTGCACAGAGACGACGCCATCCTATTCGTCTGACAAGGTCTTACTAACATTGGGAACACCTCACACTGCCTGCCAAGCTTCCGCCCTTAGCTCCGGCAACTACGAAAGACTTGCCACAACTTGGTTAGCTATAGTCGACATTATTCTTCTAACGGTAATAGTCAAATGAATTTGGTACTTGTCGAGCTAGCTCCCCTAAGCGTCTAGGAAGATTATATCATATATCATAAGATCATATCAAAACATCGTGTCATATCACCAGACTGTAAGATTTCCAATTTTTTTTTTACTTTTTCTATTTAATCCTGTAGATTTTGGCGAGAAGATGCAGAAAATCCATATTTCAATGTTAGGAATTCACTGGTTTGAAAAGTTATACGTCTATAAAGTTGGTATGTACTCGAACATCGTCCAATGAACGTAGCCGCGACAAGAACCAGTGGATTCTTAACATTCAAACTTGGACTTTCGGCATTTTCTCGACAAAATCTACAGGATTATATTTAGAAAAGTCCAAAACTTTTGGTCCGGTAAGGTATATCCCAAAAGTGAACAGGTGAAACACGAAACAGCGAAGACATTAGACGATTCTAAGAATATAAGTATATTATTTGCTACTTATTGATATTATTAAGAGGAAACAGAATTGCCTAAGCAGCTTCTGTTTCTTGTAATCGATGCACAACATTTTTATCTTGCATAATGATCCGCAGTCTGCACTGTCGAAGCAGTGGAGGGAATGACGAACCGTGAACGCGTCTGTCAGTAGGTCTTGCCGAAGTTTGTCGATACATTTCGAAAATTCTCCGAAACACTTCTCGACAAATTGTAACTTTCATGTGGGGTTCTCGAGAAAATCGAGAAAACGCCAATTTCCAACTTCATTACAAAATTTGAGAAAAAACCACATGAAGTTCCCAAACAGGACATGACGAAACGAAGACATGTTTCAAGCTGTATTCATCTTTTAATTAAGCTAACACGAAATACTGTTTTTATCATCACAACGGAAGATTTAGGCGACTTATTTCAGCCAAGATATCCTGTATGCGTGTACATTGTACATAGATATTTTGTAAAGTAGTTAATTTTGTTTACTTACCGATATCTCGCTGCGTTCCCAGATGGTGTACCACAGGTAACGTCTATTTTCGAGAGCATCACACCGTTACAATAAGCAGTCGATAACTTTTCATTCAAGCTTTGTGTTATTATTATACAGAAAGGGTCCCGGTGAGAACAGAAACTTGTAAATCGAATGGTAATCCATTCCATGGTAATCCAATGGTGCCGTTGCGTTAGACAGAAATGAATGTACAAGGAATGTGTGGTTTTACTTAGATAACGACACGTTTAATACTGTTCGTATTGTTTTTCGTAGGGGATAACGTTTTTTACCGCAGAATTTTCTATCGAATTGTAATATAGATCAGCTTGACTTCGTCGTGGTATACAATACCATGTTAGGTACTAAATTTTGAGTGACTGTTAAACGATACATATCTACTGAGGATTCATCGATCATGTTATTTTCTTCTCGATTTCACATCGTCAATGGAAGAGAGAAAAAGAAAGAGACAGATAGAGAGAAAGTGAATCGAAAATTTGGGCATAGCTCGCAAATATCGTACGATTGGTGGTGAGTCGATAACTATACATATACGTATACATGATTTCTGTAGAACAATAGTTTCGCTTATTAAGGCTACGGCCGTATTACAAACGACTAAATTGGTAAAGTTAGTTACCGTACGACTACTCTCTAAGCCGGCGTTCTAACCGAATTTGGAAAGAGACAGATAAATAAGGACGAGCTTACACCGATACACGAATACAATGCGCCAGGCCTGGGCAACTTGCGGCTCGCGAGCCGTAGACGCGACTCCTCTCCCCACTCCTGAATCCTCACCAAGCTTCTGTGGAGAGTGGGGAGGTCGTATCCTCGCAGTCTCGCGAGGCAAAGCACGGAAGGGGAAATGTGGGAACCGGTAGACTGGTAGTGGGAGTCGTGAAACGACAGCGGGGAGAAGTTGCCCGGGCCTGCGATATGCACACTTGAGAACAATAAAATCGTGGTTTTTTATGTATCGTTATGAAAAGAATAAAATAAAACGAGAGAACTAGTTAATGCTACGCGTCCGCTCACTTACTCTCGGCGACCACGCGAACGATTCAACGAACGAGGATCAGAATTCAACTGTGGCTCCGTTCCATCGAAGAATTTCTTTTTATTTACATAGAAAATATTGGTCATGGTAGTTGGACAGAGAGTGCGTTGTTTCTTTTGTTTTTATACAAATGACAGAAGAAGAGAGAACGCGGCCGAAACGATGAAGGATCGTCGAATCGAAGGGAAACGGGGGACAAAATGGAAGAGAAAAACGCAAGAAATCGGAATCGGTGACGATCGAACAACTTTCGTTTAAATATTCGCGTCCGTGAATACTTTTAACGCCTCCACTCCCGACGCGTAGATTTTCTTGCTACAGCCGCGAACATCGGAAGATCCCTTCTACTATTTCGTTCTTCTTTGCGATTTCTCTTCGCCGAATTTTCTCTACACTGGCGGCGCTTGAGTGTGCTGCAAGCAGCCCTCGACGTTCTCCGGCCAGTCGCACACGTTCTCGTTCGGGTTGAATACCAGATTCACTGGACAGGGCATGTGGTGCTTCCTTTCACCCTCGCACATGTAATACATCGTGCAGTCGTTCTTATCCGGATGATAAGATATGTGGTTGTCTTCCTCGTCGCAGGTCACTTCGTTCGCTGCGAACAGACGCGGTCTCTGTTATTCTAGTTTTCTACGATTCCAGGCAATTGAAGGCAATGAAAAGGTCATCTTCACTTCTAAATATACAGGGTGAGTAATTTAAAGTGTGACAGACAAAAGTTGTATGGTTTCATGGTTTCACAACCTTGTATGGTCGTTTGAAAATGACACAAGGTGTACCGCGTGTAGGTTGCACGGTCGGATTTACACCTGTTTGTGTGCGTGTGTGTGTCGATGAATCCACTGATAAAAATTAACACGATTTGCAAAGTTGTTTCCGTAGGTCGTAGGTTATGATAAAATGTGGTAAGGATTATAACTGTCACTTTCAAGCCTTATAACTTAAAAGATATTTAAGGAGACAATATTTTATTATAGTGTTCTTGCAAAGCTCTCAACACAAGCTAAAAGAATATGTAATAAAAAAATAGGGAGTTCTATTTAAGAAATTGACAATGACCAAGGTCAAATCAATGAGGCCATTTTATGTCCCCCTTGAAACCATACAACTATTGTCTGAAATATACGTCTGTTACATTTTAATTAACTCACCCTGTAATACGGGGCCTGTATAATTCAGATGACAAAACACGACAGGCACTTGCAAAAAACGGTACAACCTAGCAAATGGGAAAAATACTTACGGTCTTTGGTGGTGTACTTTCCATTCCTCAAGTTGCTTTCATAAGGCCCGTCGTACTCCAGTTTCACTTTATAATCCTGCAGTTCTTTCTTCATAGCTTTGATCAATGGGTATTTCCCGCCCCCGCATGATCCTCTGAAGTCGTCCATGTCCACTGACCATATCATTATACCCCCGAAACCTTCGTCTTTCAGCCATTGCATCTAAAATAATCGACAACGCAAATTGAATATTTATATTCTGTGTTCACATAATAGAAATTAGTCTTTGAATTTTGAAGGCGAATTAGAAATTGTCTGTATCAATTGTACGAAACAGGAGGCAAATAGAAATTTTATTATCAATCGTGATCACAGATGTATAAATAATGACTATGTAAAATACATTTCAATATTTATACCATGTAAAGAAGTATCTATTTCGGCGTAAAAGTAATTAATCAAGAAGGGCTAATAGAATTGAAAGAATTTTATAATAATACAATGGAATTATAAATATTCACTCCGATTGATAGGGTAGGGTTGATTTAGGATAGGAGGCTTTGTCAGTGACAATAAAAAAATTGTTTCACGAATTATTATTCAAACGAAGTATTGGGTTGGCAAATAAGTTCGTTCGGTTTTTGTGATTTATTCCACTACAAAACACCGAACGAACTTATTTGCCAACCCAATACATAAATGGAAACGTTAAAATTGTTCTCTAACAATAACTATTATATTTACCTTATTTATAAGGCTTCTTTCATCGTCGAATCCGACCCACTGATCATCCTTGTACGCGAAAGGTACTTGTTGCTCACTGTCCCAGACTAGAGTAGTATTATCTTCGTTTAGGAAGCCACAAACCTACACATTCAAAGACATCGTTCTGAGTGTGACATTCCGATAACTTTTTAACAAATTTATTGACAATAACTATTTATGCCGTGCCTCATAGTAGGAGAGGAATCCGGATTCGTTGGTGAAGTTTCCAGCCGTTCCACCACCGGAAGCTGGCGCTCCAATGTCGAACTTCTCTTTGTCCACTAATGTGAAGGACCTGCCATAAGTCGGCATACCGATCATTAACTTCTCTTTTGGAGCACCTTGTTTCACCCACTCTCTCGCGCTATAATCCTGTGACAGAAAGGAAACAATGAAAACGATTGATTTATAACAAAAGAATAAATAAATCGAGATGCAAGAGATTCTCCTTCGTTATAATATATTTAACAAGCGTACTATAAAATCGTATAAAAATTGTATTTTCTATTATCTCTCTTATTATGAATTTGTAGTATATGTCTATAAGTTAGTAAAATAGGAGACATTCATATTAACAATTCATTAATTTCATCATTTTGTGTTTAAACAAGTTTAGTTTTAGTTTTCTTTCCTAAGATTTTTTATAAAATGATTCATAGAAATGAGAATTTCCACCTACCACTGTCAATTTCTTTTGATAACTGGTAGCACTTTCCAAAGGAAACAGCGGACTGTTATGGCCGACTTGTCTTTCCCATTGGCCGTGGAAATCGTACGTCATAACATTGATGAAGTCCAGGTACTTCGATATTTCAGGTACGTCGTACCTGAAAGTCAGGAGAATTGAGTATAGTAAACTCAAAATAGATAACTGCTTCAAATGAGAATCGAGATTTAAAACAATTTATTCTATTAAATCTTTATGCAAAATAAAAATTGTCTACGTAAATTACAACAAACTGGAATGAAATAGAAAATTATTTTCTTTCTTAATGTGTTCAATAGATTGAAAATGATGTATAACAGTATTTTAAAACACTTCTGATGTTTCTACTGTTTTAAATTACATCCACTCATTTTTGTCATAAGCGCATAAAATCACACTCACCCAGCTGCGATAGCTTCGAAACTAGCAGGCACTGCCGCCGATAAAATTAATTTTGGTTGGCCAGAACTCTTCGCCTCACCCTCGAAGGCCAGTCTGAGTTCTTTCAAGAGATTTATATATGCTGCTCGATCATCTCCACCCCTAATGCATTTGTACAGAAATTATTTTAATACTGAATTTCGAAGAAACATAAAGTATTAATATTAATCCACAACGGATCTAATGAGGTCTTTCCAGGCCATGAACAGTTTAAACAAATGCTAATATAATTATGTTTACTATAAATAAAATTTCACTGATGACATTCGTTTCATTAATAAAGTTACGTATTAAAAAAAGTTAGTTTAAACGTTTCAATTTCTATAAATATCGAAATACTTTTTTTTATTAAAGTCCGTATTACCATAAAAACAGGAGAAAATTTAAATATATTCAATATTGTTGTTATTTTAAAGAATACAGATTCATCACGTTTAATGCTTGATACTTAATTATACTGTTAAAAGGTAAGAGTTTAGGTTGAAAGTTTTACCGTGGGTATTCCCAATCGACGTCCAGACCGTCGAATTTATATTCTCTCAAGAAATCGATTGCCTCGTACACAAATTGATTCATGCGGAATGTGTTGCTGGTCAGCTCCTTGAACGGCGTTGATCCGAAAGCCCAACCACCAATCGCTAACAGTATCTGCAATGTAAATTGTCAATTACCTATCTACTTTCCATACATTTTCATACATTCCATACAGAATTATTTCCGTAAAAATTAACTGTTCCAGTGAGAGATCAAATATGCTGAACCTTACGATTAGACTGCGGATCTTCATTCAATCAGAAGAAATTGATTGGGTGAAATATAAAACAGTAATAGATTAGAAAAATTTAAGAACACTGTACCGTCGTTTTTAATGTAAAACAAAGTCATCAATGGATGAAATCAATTTTTACTTTCTTCCTGCTTCCTCAATCAATGCAGAATATTTTTATTTTGCATGAAGATCCGCGGTCTACTTGTGATACGTAAAACGCAAGAGAATTGAAAAAGTTAGTTAAAATTGCATCCTTTATGCAATCATGAAGAAATTGATTGGGTGAAATATAAAACAGTAATAGATTAGAAAAATTTAAGAACACTGTACCGTCGTTTTTAATGTAAAACAAAGTAATCAAGGGATGAAATCAATTTTTACTTTCTTCCTGCTTCCTCAATCAATGCAGAATATTTTTATTTTGCATGAAGATCCGTGCGGTCTACTTATGATACGTAAAACGCAAGAGAATTGAGAAAGTTAGTTAAAACCTTGAAATTTGAATGTTAATTTAACATTACCATGTTAACTTGGTATATAAGCAGTTAAAAATGTTGGTTATGACCTTTCACGTTTTGAAATAACAGCCAAATATCGATTGGTTCGCATGTCGATCGATGATCTGATTCGTCCGTTTGTTTATTTTGTTTAATAATTTACAGACACAATTATTAATTCCTTGAAAATGATCTAAACATAGATCGACACGTCGAAACTTGAATTTGATAAATTGCAAAATTGCTTTCAAGTAAAAATTGATCGAACCAGTGCGCCGAGAGCACCGGTACATCTTGTATCAACAAATATACGATCGATAGAAAGGAAGATTTAAAACCTTAACGTTTCAGTTTCCGTTTTGCTGAATAAATTACTTTGATTGTACCTAATTTTTGCGGACGCCGAGTGGACGGCGAAGGTGCAATTAAGAGGTGTGTAGGTGTCGCGAAATCCCCGAGAAAGAAAGCGATCGAACATCGCGAGAGATTTTACCTTGATGTCCGGATTCTTATCGCGAAGAGCGATCAGCCGGTTGTACATCTCCGAATCTTTGTCGCTCTCCTCGACAAGCAAGTGATTCTTCAAGGTCGCGAACGCGTAGACTATATGGGTACAGAGCGTCGCATCGATGTCCTCTGGCATGAATCTTCCAGCTCCCGGCCTTCTGTGCGACCAATTCGTCAGGTAGCAGATCGACTGGGCTTCTCTTTCTGCGGAGAAAAAACAGGTTGGCTCACTCGAATATCAATGTCGGGTAATCTTACGCGGTCCGGTCTCATATTTCCCACCGATGCGCGATGCGCCGTGTGATGTTTGAGAAACGCGAGACATTGTTCGGACAGTGATCCCGAAACAATCTACTAAGTTCTCCCAAAAGTTTCTTTCAGGATGTGTTCCGTTAATATTGCTAAATAAATATTAGCTTGTCGCGAAAGTTGGCTTTCGATTCATGCACATAGTGCAAATTCATGTTAGGAAGTACTAAAACATTAACATAAAGATTATCGCATTGTTCGGATTCATTTAGCTATATTAAAGGAACACATTCCGCAAGAAACTTTTGGGACAACCTAATACATGTTGTAAGTGTTTATAAACTCAGGTACGTTTTCTGTATTCATTTTCCAATACTGTCAAAGTGTCAAGCACCCATTGATCATGCCTGTATAGTAGAACTCACCGTTCGGAGGAGTGTTGATGACAAGCTGCGTTGCAGGCTTCTGCACTTTTTTCGATTTGTTCAGAACATCCGATACCGATATCTTGTAGGGTTCCGGTTTCTTTTGGACGACCTCCGTGACCGTGGTAGCGACAGCGGTCCAATCGACGTCCTTCGCGTTCGGTCCTCTAGAAATTCCTAGCAATTCCTCCCTCATTGCTCCAATCAATGGGTATCTGACATTCCCGCCGCAAACGGTCCCGTTAAAATCATCCATGTCCACCGTCCACACCATCGCGCCACCGTAACCTTTGCTTTTCAACCAATCCATCTTCATGCGAATCGATTTCTCGTCGTCGAAGCCGACCCATTGATCGTGTTGCACCAAATATGGGACTTTCATCTCGTCGTCCCATACGTAGGCCGCGCCATTTTGGAGCATCTCGCAGATCTTCATTAACAAAAACATATACATATTGCTATTGTCACGACATCATTTATTGTCTACAGTATTATCTCCGTAAGTATTATCTGCATTCTTAAAAAGCAGGAATACATTTTCGTTTAACTGTCGATCTTCACAATGAATTTAGACAATTTTTATTTTGGGTATAAATTTCGTATACGTCTTTTTCGATTCGAATAATTTCTTTCACAGGCCGAAAGTTATTTAGTGTACGTGTAGGATCACTAGCTTATGAAAACAAGTGTCCAGTCTGCTTTATGTGAATAGATAATTGTACATATACAGCCGTTCGTATTTTCCTGAGAAAATTTCCTAAGAACGACCAGGTGTACATAGTGATTTATGGACGGTAGTGTACATCCGCTGTGTCGTGAGTAGCCGCGCTGATTTTTAATTAACCCTCGGCTTTCTACGCCTGACTCCGCGCATGCACATCCGCCATAAAATGTATACCTCGTTTCTTAAGTGCGGTTCTAAACTTGAAGATCGACGCGAGAACATTTTACTACTAGATCGTTGACGGAAAATAATAAACGCGAAGGGCTTCAAAAAATGATAACAATTTAAATTAACAACTTAAGAAAAAGTAGATCATACAAAAATTGTTGCTACTTGAGTTAACACTGAACCTGCCGAGCCTTAAAAGCAGCTGGAACATGTTTTCCCTTATAAACATGACAAGATTAATTTTATTTGGACTTTGTGCGGCTCCTATTGTAATGCGTGCTCTACTAAAGATATTTGTACAATCATTTCTTATGAAATCATTCTTATTATTTCAATAATTGTAAAATAAAAAATCTGGAACCGGTCATTGTGACCGGTGGTAATTTGGGCGGGCCTCCAAGCGCAGTATTAGTCCAGGGCCTGAAAATTAGGGTCCCATGGAAATCATCGACACAGATTTCTCCGACACGGTTTTCACCGACAACATTTCATTAATTTTTTATTAATTAATCAAGTAATTAACGTGGATTGAATGAAAATCAGTGGAGAAACGAAACATGAAACCGAGTGTTCTTGAATTAATTAATTAATAAATAAAAAATCAATGAAATGTTGTCGTTGAAAACCGTGTCGGAGAAATCTGTGTCGATGATTTCCATGGGACCCGAAAATTAACGGTCCGCCGCAGTACGTAACGATGTTTGGTAACATTGAAAAAATCGTTTTGACATATTACGAAATAGAGTGCACGACGGAGGTGTTACGCGAGAAAGATTGACAAGTGTATGCGCATAAGTACCTCGTAATAGGCAAGAAAGCCGGACTCCTTGGTGTATTCGCCGGCCTTTCCACCGCCGCTAGCAGCCGAGTGAACACGGAAATTCGAAGGATTCGACAACGTGAAGGATCGGCCGTAGGTAGGCATGCCAATTATCAATTTCTCTTTAGGGGCACCTAGTCGGACCCACATCGAAGCCGCGTTATCAACGCTAAGTTGCTTTTGCCATTCGGAGTCCAACGACGAGGCATACAATGGCGCATTGTGTCCCGTTTCTCTTTCCCATTTCCCGTGAAAGTCGTACGCCATCAAATTGATGAAGTCCAAGTAGCTAAACAAACGTGCGCGGTAATTATAAAACAGATCTCCACTATGCGTGTCCTCAACCCTGGAGAGACACCTTCGGCAGAGTTCGACAAAAATTGAATCAACGATTTGACGAATAAATTACTACTTCAATCGTTAATCGAAATTAACAATTAAACTCCTGCTTTAATCGTTAATTACGGTGAACGGTTACATTCTTTTCAATTGTCATCGTCAATCGGATAATTGATTTTGTTCAGATATATTTCTGTCAAATCTCCATCTCCGCTCTCTGTCTTACTCCTTCCTTATTACAATTTATGGATAGATTAACGATGGCGATTAACTTCAACAATTCACTAAATTAGTCTCCGATTTTTCGACGATTTCTTTTTTAATCAACGATTGACGATCAACTTCATCAATCGTCGATTTTTCAATGATCACCTTTTATAATCGTACACATCGATCAATCAATCTTGATTAAAATTTTAATTGATCAATGCCCAACTCTGGCATTCAGCTACTCGCATCAGTATTCGGATACAACACTATTTTTATATGTATGTGTTGCAGTGGTTACTATGAACGGAATATTAGTGTTCGCTGTACATCTGTTAAAAATGTCGACTCCAAAAATTCTGAGAATTTCGTCGCTAGGTTTTAGGTTCTGAATTCAGGTAGAACCTCAATTATATTCGATTGTTCGTGCATCTCTTCTGATGTCTCTAACATGACAAAGAATCAAGGAACCCAACGGCAATTTATACAGAACGTATAAATTGGAAACGTAACGTCAGGCGAAGAAATGTACAGTAAATTTGTAACCCTAAAGGGAAACAAATAAAATTGATATACTTTAATCTATAATTAATGTGAACTGTACCTGGCAACAGCTGGAACGTCGTATCCACTCTTCACATTGTCAGGTCCAACTGGCACAGCAGCGGTCAGAAGCAGCCTCGGCATTTTCTTCTCTTGAGCTTCTGCTTCGAAAGCTTCTCGAAGTTCTATGAACAAAGTATTTCAATTAAATCGTGCCCAATTACAGTCTCGACATAGCGGTAATTGTTGATTATACCGTCTACGTTTTAACTTATTTCATTCGGTCGGCGATTTTATGGAACCCTCATACAACTCTTGGAGTGAAAGTGCACATTTTATTCTCTTAGGTCACGCCTGTCCAACTTCTTTTTCATTCCCACCATCGATCAGTTTGTTCCCCCACTACCTACGGTAAACTGTACAATGATTGGCCCCAAGCCAAAATCGTAGTAGAAATCTTGTTATCTTATTTTGAAATGTTTAAACGAGCTTAAACTTGCTATTATTATAAGCCAATAGAGATTCCCCAGCGAAATCAAACAGTTTTACGAGTCATAAGTCTTTTATTATAAAATATATTCAGTGAATAACAATCGTAAGACAAATAGTATAGTCGTTAGCACAGTAAGAAGTAAACGTTAAACAGGCTGAATTTCCCTTTATGTCGATCGTAGATAGTGCAAATAAACAATTTAATGATTTCGGCGCCGCAGGTTCGATCAAATGTTACTCACTAAGCAATTTGATCGAACCTGTGGCGCCGAAATCATTAAATTGTTTAGTTAAACAGGCTATTTGTTTTATAATTAAAGATATACGCAATTATTGGAGCTCTGTTATGAAAACTTACAACGTTGCTTTGAAATATAAATAAGAAGCAATATAAAATGATTTTCCGTACCAGGAATTCTTAACATTTGCCGTTTAAATCAAAAGTGCCAATAACTACTGCAGTGCCAACAATAGCACAGTTTACCCTAATATTGTCACAGTAGTCGAATAGTGGGGGAACGAGGGAACCGATCGAGTTGGACAGGCCTGGCATTAGTATCAATTTGTGTCGCAGAATATTTGATTAATTGTTAGTCGTTTTCTTACTTACCTTTCAGTAGAAGGATATAGTTCTTCTTGTCATCTCCGCCCTTCGGATATTCCCAATCGATGTCAAGACCATCGAAATTTCGATCTCGTAAATACGGTATAGCGCTGTAGATGAAAGTTTGCCTGGCGTACCTTGTCGAAGACATGTCCTTGAACTTTTGAGTGCCGAACGACCAACCACCTGATAAACATTATAAGCGGCGACTTTCTCATGTTTAATGTGTACAGAATCACGCACTTATATCAGTTGAAAAATATGATGAACCGAATTCTTTAATCGTAAGTGTAAAGAATATTTTGGAAATATACAATGCCTTCTAAACTTTCTCAACAAAGATTAACATAACGCATTGTTTTAAGATGAAATTAATGAATCAATAATTACGAATTCCAGCTCTCTCATTTGTTTAAAATTCACGATGTCCTCTAAAGTTTCTCAACAAAGATTAACGGACTATATATTTTTCAGATGAAATTAATGAAAACGAATGATTAGGAATTCCAGCTTTCTCATTTGTTTAAAACACACGATGTCGTCTAAAGTTTCTCAACAACGATTAACGGAATATATATTTTTCAGATAAAATTAATGAAAAAATGAAGGATTATGAATTCCAGCTTTCTCATTTGTTTAAAATTTACGATGTCTTTTGAAGTTTCTCGAAAAAGATTAGCATAATACATTTTTGTAAGATGAAATTAACGAATCAGTGTATGCAAACATATAATTATGAGTGTGTTGTGTTGTGTGTGTTATTCAAGAAATTTCGTTCTCGAAGGTAAGTATTGCATACATGTAAGTAAATAGGATAATTGTAAGACTAATTTTTGTTTCAGTTTATGAAAATTTTTATACAGCAATTCGAAAAGTTAGTAACTTTTTAACATAATGTAATTAATTTTAATAACGGAACTACCAAAAACTAGAAGTGTTTTAACTACAAGATAACATTTTATAAAAATTGTTGATTGGATGTTACATGAATCGTGTACTACATTAAATCTTTAAGAAATCGTAATCACTTATCTAGTAATTTTTCAAATATTCAATTCCATTCGGTAAACATTTTACGTCAGTAGCTATTAATTAGTTTAAATAAACTGAGTTTGTTCAGTTTAAAACTATTTACTTCAAAATTGCTGTATAAATATTTGCGTAAATATTTGTATAAATTACGTTTGTGTTGCAGCTATACTAGATGCATGAAAGTAGTGGAAACTAAAATGGTTTTAGAGACTCACCAATAGCGAGAAGTATTTTCAGAGACGGATTCGCCTTCTTTAGGTTACCTATTCTTTCGTAGAGCCCGACCTTTCCATCTTTCGTTTCGTCGTTCGATTCGAAGCTCGTTAATTTGTTCTTCTTCAGCCAACCGAACGCAAAAATGATGTGCGTACACAGATCGGGTTGAATATCCTCAGGTAAGAATTTTCCTATCTTCGTACGATACTGTGACCAGTTCGTATAGTAACATACGAGCTGTGGATATGATATTAAAATTACGTCAGAATTCCATGTGTTCAAAGTTGTCCAAAAGTTGTCAAAATTGACCAAAATTAGAACAACGTCCTTTTACTTTTTTTGTAAATATTCGCGTTTATTCCTCCATAAACAAAAATACACTTCTTCGAATTTTGAATGACCCGGTGACATTTGGCCACCCTCTATAACACTACGTTTTACAAATTGGAGCAATTATTCCTTGATTTATAATAGGGCTCAGAATTATTTACTCGTCTTTTTTAGTGCGCGCGAATATTAATTCGAGTGACTGTATCTTATTAAGGTAAAACTAATACACTGGTAGCTGGTGGCCTTATATCTTTTTAATATGTTCACTGTTTTAGATTGCATATACGTACCCCTTTCCGTCATACATGCATAAAATCCGCAGTCTAATTAATAGTTATTACTAGACTGCGGATTTTATGCATTTATGATAAAAATGGCTATGCACAATTTAAAACAGTGGCCATATTAAAATGATTTAAGGACATAATCAGATGATTAAATGTAGAAACAATTTTTTATTTGGCACCTGAGCCTTGCAAATAATGAAAACATTTTTTGTGGTCAATATTATTGCGATTCCATGTATATTACATGGTGAGAATCGTCACATCGAAAAGATTAGAAATATCTGTCACAAGTTCAAGGTCATACCTACCTTGTAGTCCTCCGACTTGCCGGTTTGAATTTCATTTTTCTTATTTTTGTTGTTGATCCGATTTCTCGAGACTTTGAATCTGTTCACACTGGCGGAGACTTCTTGATCGTTCGAACTTGACGAGCTGCTGCTAGTACTACTTGTTGTTGGCCTCCGAAATCGTTTTCTTGCGCCTGTATACATCGAAAATTTTCTTTATTTTCTCTTTATTTTCGTTCATTCCAACGAGCGTTAAAGAAAAATTTCATATCCATAAAATGAAAAAAATCATACAGAGTGGAAATATTCTATGTCGGAAGGAATGTTTAATTTTCAAGTTCGCATATGTATGTAGCTCCCAGTGCAAATGGTTAAATAAGTTTCTATTTAAAACGTTCTTTACAAAGCGTGTAATGATATTTGATAGAATAAATAATGAATGACACTATTTTACTTATTGCAACAAAATGAATCGTGGTCGCACTTTCCATTCCATTTCACAACAAAAGTGTTTCGTATTCAGTTAGGTGTATTGATACGCAAGAGAGTGTAATAATAAATAACGATGTGCAATATGTTTGCACATACCTGTACTACGTACAGTTACTCGAATTAATATTTGGACGGTCTAAAAAAGACGATACCGTTTTTGATATTGTAGTATACAATTTGAACCTTTTCGGGAAGCTAGAGCAATTAGTTTAGTACAGAATATGAAAAAATTTATTTAGAAAATAGCAATTTTTCGGAATTGTAGTAAAAATACTAAAAGTGTATTTTACAACTGCTGTATGTGGGCCAGAGTAGGACAACAATCAACTAATATTTAAAAATGACCAATAGTCTTTTTGAATATCAGGATGTCTTTTTTAGAGCGTCCGAATTCGAGTAACTGTATACAGAGTGAGTCTCGTAACGTGACGATCTCAAATAACTCATAAGTTAATTGTTGTACAGTGTGTATAAAAAGTAATGGTGATCCGTCCTAGGGGTGAATCTACACCTCTGGATCGGTGGACATTTGTAAGAGAAACTTGCCGCGAAATAGTTTACGATAAAAAAAATTGTTGTTAAAATTGTTCTTTACATCAACACCTTCCACTCATCCAGAAGAGAAAAAGTTTGAAAGAAGCCACATGTGTCGCAAACAAATAGTTATTGAGATATAAGCTGTTAAAGTTTCTGCAAAATTTGATTGTGTGGAGTTATACGTATATGTAGACAAAAGCCTACTACTACAGTCCACTCGACCGTGTCGATGAGACAGAACATCATCGTGAGCGTGCCTCGAGTAAACGAAATTTAAAGGGACATTCGTCGCCAGGCCAAAAATGGAAGAATACCTTATATCCATTGTCATAAGAATATTAATCCTGTGTTATAAAATGTTACCGTACCTCACCGTTCCTTCAGCGGATTAGGCGATATACCTGTAAAAGACGTTACAGCGAGCAAAAAACGAATCTTCAACCCCGACAGATCGACAACACGTGCGATGGACCCATCAAATCGACGAGCGGACTAGCCTTATAAACACGTCACTGATGACCGTAGACAATGTCAAAAGAAATTTCATTGATACTTTCCCCACTTCTGAACCCTAAAGTTCTTCCGAAACACCCCCGTCCAATTAACAGATGCTACATTTCCCCACCTAAATTCACCCTTAACTATTCACAAAAAAACCGAGGTGAGATCCGCAGTACTATTTTGACCGTGGTCGGAGCAATTTCTACCCGTTCGCTGTCACGATTTCGGAAAGTGTGTTGTGTAGTGTCTAATAATTGTAGAAGTGTGGTGTTTCGTGCTTCATCGTTAATAAATAAGACGTATTCGCGAAAATGTCAGTGTCCACTTGATCCGACGGAGGAATAGAAAATTCTGAAAAATTTGTAAGTATCTATACTTGAAATTAGTATTTCATAATGTAGGATTAATATTCTTATATGTGTAACAATCGATATATAAGGTATTCAATCACATTTTGCAACTTCAAATTTATGATTCGAATGGGCAGGGAGACGATCACTTGATACGGGCCTAGCGGCGAATGTCGTTGTTATCTACAGACACATCAACTCAAGTTTTTTTTACATAAATAGTATTTATACATAATTGATTAATCACCTTCTACGTCATTGAGGATCCCGAGAAATACAATCAGGCAGACGAGCAGCAGGCAGGTCGTTCTGCTCGTCGACACCTAAAAAGAAAATGAGAATGATATTATTACATTTTGCAGTTCCAAAGGAAAAGAAGTATTAAAAGATTCTTTCCAAATTATAATATACCCGATTTTACGCATTTATTTAAACATTTACTAAATTATAAAACAGAATATGATGAAAATCTGAGTTGAAAGCAACAATATTTTGTTTCACTTTGTTATTTATTTGATTTTATTATTGCAAATATCTGTACAAACATCTCTGACATATCTTATTTCGTAATACATATGAACATTTCACATTCGGAAGTATTTAAATAAAATATGTATGTACATAGTGGGCCCAAACATTATTTCCACATTAAATTTCCGATCTCGTATTACATTGGAATATTATAAAAAAAGTTATTTTACGAAGTTATTTAACTAATTCGTTAGAGTTCATTAACTGTTCGTCTACAACAGAGTTGGGCATCATTTAAGTAAATGTTTCCATGTAACTGATTATTTAAATAAAAAATTACTTGTTATTTGGAAGTTTAAATAGAAGGCTAAAATAATTACTTATTATTTATATATGTAGATCTAATCAAATTATTTGATTGAGATATTGATACAATAAAATCTATTTCTTATTTACAAGAACAATTTTAATTGTTGTTTATTAATTATCATTTAATTGCTTATTACTTATTGAGCACAACGCATCGAGCACACGTCGCAGTCAGTAAATAAGCATAAATAATAAATATTATTCATTGTTAAATAAAAAATTTAATCATCATTTGCAAATGAAATGTAAATTTTATTTATAATCTTTTATTATTTAAAATCAACTCTGGTGTATGATGAAATTAAGTATAAATGTATGGATGTGTTACAAAAATGGATGTATGTAGCACAATCGAAAATGATCCTAACATCTTTTCGTTAACTACTTTCCGTAACAATGAAAGTTTCGGAAAACGTCCTCTATTTTATGCCGGAGAAACGAATTTCATCCAACTATGCGAAGAAGTTAATTAAATCCTGTTCGTTCTTCGTTTTAATCGTCCCAATAATGCAGCAAGAGCAATGCTGTTCCAAATTCCAATGGAAGAAACAAAGTCTACGTACTTTCTACTAATCATTCTATCATCGCATCATAACGACTCCTCAATGGATGTGCTAAATTCAAACTTTGCGAGATATCGAAGATGTTAGAAAGTAAGCAGCAGTGATTAGAATTACGAACACAAGTAAACGTATTTACTGATAGATCAATACTTTAATCAAGCGGTTCTCAACAAGTCTTATTAATAACGTTGTATTTAATATTATTAAGAAGAATCGAGGATCAAACGTCATCAGTTGACTGCAGGTTTATGCATTTACAATAAAAAATAAATACGTGAAATTTCAAAGTTGACAGACTAAACTATATGAATATCGAATCAAACTATATTCCAGATCTGGATCGTTTAGAAAATGACGGCATTTTGAAGTCGAATTACCAAATTTTTTGTTATTTTAGAGCTTTAGTTCGATAAACGGATAAGAAAAAATTCGATGAATTTTAAAAATGTTGAAGATTCTCTCAAAATTTCAAGTCAATCGGTCAACTAGAACTTCAGATATATTTTGTAGCCGTTTTCGAAAAAATTGGTATCACTGTCAATATCTCGCAACGCGTGTTGTTGCATTCTTCAAACGCTTATGTTTATTCATAGTTACGTTAATTTTACGGATTCAAATAAATCCTGATGCACACATATTCTACAACAGTTGTTAGAGAAAATGCAAAAAAAGCAAAATCAATTTTATGAAAATGAAAAACAAGAATATCCTCTTAAGAGGTTATTTGTCCATATTTCACCGTTCGCGGGTTTCTTATTTCTCCTTGAACCTGAACACCCCGGACTTTCGTGAAATCCGAGTATTCCGCGTGTTCTCGATGCAGTTGATTTCACTTTCAAAGTCATTCGTGGATAAAGGAGGATACTTCTCGTTTCAGAGCCGCGGGGAATCTAATTAACCGAAAATAGAAATTGAAATTGGATAATTACGTTCCACGAAACTCTGTCAGATAGTTTTTAGTACGGCCTACCGCTGTTTTATCATAATTAGAACACAATGGAGAGATCTAGACGGGCATTTGCTCACGTTCTCGTGACACTTATCGCAGTGATGAAGGGAAAGTATTGTTGACATAAATAGAAACGTAAAATGCAATGGTGTGATAAGCTGAATCGTCTAAAACCCGTGACTGAACTCTATTTTCTTGGTTTTATTTTCTCGTGTTGCGGACAGTGTTACGTCGAGCTTTCTCGGTTATCTCTTTTCGATAACTAGACTACGGATTTTGTGCATTTATGACAAAAATTGATAGATCGAATAAAAATATAAACATTCATGAGAAAAATTTGGGGATACTGTTATATATATTATTTTCGACTTCGTAAGGGGTTGAAAGGAGACAATGCACTTTTTACGAAATTCATCGAAATTAAATAAATGGTTTTTTGCACACATAGCATCGAATGAAACAGAATTTTATTTGTATTATATTTTAATAGGAACCCCCTAAGAACAGACTATAAAATTTCGAAAATGTTTTATTGTAATGTATAGGTAATCAAAAACTGATCAACTTTTGCCGAAAATATTTTTTTGTCAGATTGTCGCAAGTACTTGAAAAATCGTGAAAAGTGTTACGTGAGCACCCTGTATACCCAAACAAATAGATTTAGCAAATAATTCCTCAGGGAAGCATCTCTATACAATCTTAGTAATTGCAAATTAAGAATATTAGAATCCGTCATTGTGACGGATCCCATAAATTTAGTGTTACATAAATTGTTTGGAACATCTTTGTGCGTCTGTTGTGAGTACTAGTGTGACAGATAACGTATTAATATCAATGGAAAGAATTTGAATTAATGTAAATTTAACATTATGCAATAGAAACGCAAACAAAGGGCTTGGAACAGACATAAACTCGACGTACATATTATATTGGATCTTTTGTGTGGATTCTTGCCGTTCAATCGTCGGCCGATTGTCATTATGAAAATCACTATTGCAAAGTATCCTTAGAAACTACCTCAATCTGAAACGTTCCACTTTGCTGGGAGCTTAGGACGAATCTTTCGCAATCTTTCCACGATATAGAGAAAATACTTGAAAAGAGATTGAAATCCCGATTGCATTCTCGCTGTAGAAACGGTCTCTTTTTTTTCTACCGTATTTTCACTCCATTGTCATGTGCATCGCAATTACGCTGATGAGACTCTTTATTATGTTTGTGATTATATTCCACGTTATACTTTTTACTTGCTTCATTATTATCGCTGCCTACTAATTAACGCGATGCGTGAAGATTAAGCTACAAAACCGCAAGCGTATTCTTTCCGAAGGGAGCATTCTCGCTTCTGACCAATGCATTTGCATACAGGATGTCTCAAAAATGTTCAGTAAATCCTCTACAGTCGCAAAAAGATCGTACACGACGAATACAAAAAGAATTATCCCCTCCACTGTAGTTAGCTGATCTCGGCTCGGCTGTATCGGTGTCAACCACTATTAAGTTCAAAGGCCCGCGCGTCCTCACAATACCAATATAAAAATTTTGTTATTATTACGTATTTTTTAATGAAACTTTCACCAATATATTTGTGGCATTTTTTTGGTTAAAATAAGACCAAACGCGATATAATTTCAATTGTATTTAGTGGTTTAATTGACGATGAACGTTTCGGGCGCAAGGAAGGACAGCGTATGGGTAAGAAAGAGACGCGGAGAGTCTCACGAGCTATCTTTTTCTGCGTTCGGCTCAGTCTTTGAAGCTCAAAAAAATAGTGACCGTCAACGAACTTTGCAAACCTCCCCGAGGCTTTTGCGATTATAGATTTACTGTACCTATCAAGGAAGTACAACATTTTCGGGATTTAAAAATAATGTTACGTTAATGATTATTACAATTATTAAAGAAGAGAATAACTTTCTATCCCGAGATTGTTTGTTACAATACAGGTAAACAATTTTTGTTTTTAACGAGTGTATTATACATGTGTATGAATAAAATGCTGATTTTATGCTTGCATGACAAAAATGATTAGTAGACTGCGCGGCTCTTTATGCAAAATAAAAAATGTTTGCATTGATTGCAAGACACAGAAGCCAAATAAAACTTTCGTTCTTCTTTTAATTATCTTGTTACTGTGAAACTAATACACTGGTGGCCTTAAATCTTTTTAATACCTCCACTGTTTTAAATTGTACGTACCCATTTTTGTCATAAATGCATAAAATCCGCAGTCTAATGATTAGATCAAATGAGAAACTGTTGTTTCCAACTCTGTAAAATTATTAGTAAAAGAAATAATTATTTGCCAGCTTCTGTATCGTGGAATTAATTATTCGTAGACATAATTAATTAAATCCGCGGTCTAATTGGAAGTATTTCACAACTCTTTTGAATCATAAAGTAGACATCAGGTTTGAATACGTAATATCTTTTTAGATGAAACTGTTTAGATTGGCTCGAAGGCTTGAAAAACAAGGAAAAGAGGAAATTAAAAGAAGTGCAACGGTAAAAGTAGGACGTCGAGTAATACATATAAGAGTAAGCATACTCGAAATAGAAGGACAAGATATAAATTATGTGAACCAGACAAAAAAACAGAGTGAGAGGAGAGTGAATGGGAAAAATCTCTGGATTAGATAAAAAATAGCTGCATAATATCTTCCGCGGGTTTTATTTCGTCGAAATGGCGCAGGTTCGAGACGGATAACAAAAGATATTGTTCAGATAATAGAGAAACTTGCTCTTCCAGATTGAAAGATTATTATAAAATAGACAAAGGATTTTATTACAATTTATTTATATACAATTTAAAGCAGTAAAAACATTAGAAAAATTTTAAAATACTGTTATATTATTTTCAACCTGTTAAACATTTATATTTCACTCCAGTTTCTTGCAAATCGGGTAAAAGGTTTTAGCATTAAGATCTGCTTGTATAATTATAAGCGAATACTTATTATAATATTTATAATGCATACAATTGTTTAATTTATCAGCCAAAAGTACGGTCTTTATTCAATTATAGGACTGGAAAATTTATTGTTCTATTATCTAAATATACTACAGCGTACCGATTAGTTCTTATTTCATTTCTCTGTTGTTAATGATTCATAGTACTCTCCGTGCATAGCGTGAGCTGTCATACGCCCCGAGTGAAAGTTCATAGTCAACTTTTTGGAATACTTGCCAGTCTAAGTCTTTCTAAAAAAATGTCAATGGTGAATAGACGCGTGAAGTAGGTCAAATCCTCGAGTTTGCTTTCGAAAACGGTGCAACAATTTTATTCCATATTTTTCACGTCCCTTTACAAGGCGAAATGTGTACACTGTAAAAAATATTTTCCAAGTTTTTTCACAAGTTACGTCGACTTGTACAAAGACAACTATAGTAACCAGAGTTGTTGTTGGAAACAAAGTGATTCATAGTGACTTCTCTTTATTTCTGAATTATTTTGAATATTGAGAAATCAAGAACAATATACATGAAGCAGATAAGGAAATAATTAGAGATAAGTAACTATAAATCATTACAAACAGTTATAAAAGCTAGTATGAAGTATAGGAGGTTTTAATATATTCAAATCATGATAATTTTTAATTACGCAAGGTCACACACATCGTCGTTTAAAAATGTTCTTTTGTTGTTTTAATAAGTTCGAATATCCGTTCAAGGTCACCCCCATAGGTTATCCCCGCCATGTTGTTGCCCACACGTTCTATTTCTTATCTTTTCGCGAAACTTTCCAGTCCGTTCGAGTCTTTTTGTTTTCGGTGCATAAAAGCAGTCCAGCGTAACGATGAAAGTTGGAATCGCGACTGGAGTAAGTTCTGATCGCTGGCCTTGAACTGTCATCTTAATTTTCACTGATTATGCCACGCAGAAATAATAGAGATGATTCCTCCCTTTCCGAATCAGGGCAGCGTTGATTCGGTAAGTAATATAACGCTGTCGCAACGCGTTCGGATACTCGCATATATTTCGCTCGAGTCTGGTTAAGAAAGCATGCGACGACGTGCAGGCTTGCAATCGCTCTTTCTTTTTGAAACGGCCTGGAACACGCATCGTTTACAAATTTTATAGCCGGAGCGTGACCTTGAAATTTTAGACTTTTCTTCGGGGCAAACGATCGTTCTTGCAATTTCGTGATGGAACTGGGTTAAACACCTCTGCGTTCTGTAGCGAGCGTAACGCATTGCGGTTTCAAATCTTCGCCGAAAAAATTTGAAATCCTCCTCAAATTACGTTTGAACTTGATTGATTATTACTAGACTCCGGATATTTATCCGGATATATCAATTTATATTTTTCATTAATAACTTTAATGTAGTGAAAATAATATATTAATAGTCTTAAAGTTTTTTAATCTGTTCACTGTTTTAAATGTCATCTACTCATTCTTGTTATAAATGCATAAAATCTGGAGTCTAATTATTACAATTCCTCTGAGATCAAATTTATTACAAGAACTCCTTTAAATTAGATTTTCCAATTCTTTTAAAATTAATTTAAATTTGAAACTCTGCAGACTAATTTAGTTTTTTATTAGAATTACTCTAAGATTACATTTATTATAAGAATTCCTTTAAATTTAAATTTCCCAATTCAACAACCACAAATTCTGATTCGTTTGAAGATGAAAGGCGCAAGGAAGGACAGCGTATGGGAAAGAAAGAGACGCGGGCGTGTTCGCAGTCCTTCCTTGCGCCCGAAACTTTCATCGTCGAATAAACCACTAAATACAGTTGAGATTATATCGTGTTTGGTTTAATTTTAATCAGAAAAATGCCAGAAATAAGTTGGTGAAAGTGCCGTAAGAAAGTAATGAAGAATAAAGAAGTTTTGTACAATTGATTACGTGGATTAGTATTTACATGCTGTCCTTCTCTACGTTCGGCTTCTCGTTTGTACTCTCGGCGCGGTAGACGCAGTCATAAAAAAATAATGTCGGTATGCGATAGTTGTCCGTGCAGAACACACTCTGACAATCGCGACTTTATTTGTTTAATATATAATTATAGCAGATGACGTTTAGCTAGAAAGATATATTACCTCGACAATTATTGTTCATAAAATTTATTTCGGTAATGGCGTAGCTGTAGGTGATGATGACGTTAAAATTCTACTCGATTGTCACCGAATTAAACTCAGGCAAAACAGCGAATTCTGTTGAATTCACCTAACCGAGGTGAGCGCGCTGTTATGCAGCGCATGCTAGACTACTATTTATGCGCAGGCGTGCAAAGTCGGAGAAAGAGGACACGTGCCGAGCCAACGGAAAGAGAAAGAGAGCAAGAAAGATTTCTATGCAGCGCTTTTAATGCGCCTTCTTTTACGACGCTGCACGACTTCTCATGTTATCCAGTCAGTCGAGCGTCTGTAACTCGATATGACAATGATTTCCAGCGTTTTCTAGACGCAGCCATGATTTATCTAGATTACAACATCCAACATTCCTGTTAGAAAGGGAATGAAACCTCTCGATAATGCTTTAAAACGTGAGCGCAGTGCTGAGTATCGTGGAATCACTTATATGTATAGATTGTTGGAGCATTCCTTAACACTAACCGTATCGAACGCGAAGTGTAATATGCCTTGTTTTATAAAAGTTACAAGGGAGAGAGACTGAATTTCTTCAGATTGCTATCAATTTTTATAACAACATTTAAATTATTGAATAATTTAGAATAGAAACATCTTTGTGTGTAATTTCAATAATTATGATATAAGAAATGTGAATGATTAGATTCCTATCAATTTTTATAGCAACATCTAAATTATTTAATAATTTAGAATGGAAACAGCTTTGTGTGTGTGTGTGTGTGTGTGTAATTTCATTAATCATGAAATAAGATATGTAAAACCGGTCGAGGTTAATATGTTGATATAGCAAAATTATATTATTTCATCCCTTGATGACTTTGTTATGTTAAAAACAACATTACGTTGTTCTTGGATTTTTTCTAATCTATGTATGTATATTATTGTTTTATATTTCGCCCAACTAATTTCTTTATAAATGCATAAAAATCCGCAGTCTACTTATTAGCCAGAAGAGCCAAATATCAGCAGTATAACGATTAGAGTGTAACCAAAGAGCCGCAGTTTCAGCCACTGCCTTAAATGAACGTTTCACATCTGATACATTTTTCCACTAAACGTATCTAATCTTCGAACAAGATTTCTTTACATTTTCTTGTTCTCAAAGTGGATTAGCGAAGGCCGAAGCAAGAAACGAATAACGAATCGATTTCGGTAATAGTTCACGTCCTACGTCAGAAATAGTTCTACGTTCGGTCGACTAGATCGGGATCGACCATCCGTGAAAATTTCACCAATAATCGGTGTTCCAGATTTTCGACGAACCACTGTAATACCGCTAGCTGTCGCGAACGAACATCTAATTGCCGACTCTTTACGACTAGAGAAATCGATTCACCAGATTGCCTATTAAGGGGAGAACGTAATTATTCAGCCGATTATATAGTCGATTGATGGCGGTCGCAATACGTGCTCCCACTTTTTCCTTTTGTCTTTCGCGCTCATCATTTTCCTTTCTTGCATTACGTCAAACATTATTCTACACGATTTCGTAACATTTCGTCTCGTTACCGGCGCGATATTATAAACGCGAGCACACCTATTTAAATAATTACGGTCTACTCTCTATCATTTTCCTCTTAAAGCGGTAGACTCGTTTCTAGGATTGCAAGGACGCGGGATTCGCGTTCTCATTTCTCGATGATAAAAAAAATAGGGTTTTTCAGTGGTCAAAAACGCTAGATAAAAGATCGATCTAGGGCGCTGTCCCCCTCAAAAGTCCTATTTTTTTTGTTTACGAGGCGCAATTTGCATTATTCGGCAGCATGTAGCTATGGAAATAGCTACGTGCGCAGTTGTATGCTTCCGAATAATGCAAATCACTGATACAAGATGTATTGATGTTCTCAGCGCACGGGTTCGATCAATTTTCACTTAAAAGCAATTTTGCAATTTATCAAATTATGCAAATTACGCCTCGGAAACGAAAAAGTAGGAATTCTGAGGGAGATAGCGCTCTAGATCGATCTTTTATCTAGCGATTTTTACTTCTGAAAAATCCCATTTTTCGTTGCAGTTTGTTGCAGTTCAAGTGAAAAAGTATTATTCTGCATAAAGAATAAAGTGAAATCAAAAATAGTGACGACATTAGAAAAATTAAAAAATATCATAATATCCTTCACGATTTATTTTAAAATTATTATAGGACGAAATTAATTTATTTTTGTATTATCGAGAAATGAGAATGCGAATCTCCGCACCCTTGCAACACTGAAAAAAGGCGTCAACCCCGTTAAAGTAAAATCTTTGTCAGAATAATGATTATCGGCTGTGAAAATATGTGATCGATGGAAGCAGGTGCATGACCTGCGAGGGAAAGAAGTTGTTCAGGGTAGCCGCGCTTAGGCCTATCGAGACAATTCCCTTCTTGCGCAGAGGCCGAACACATGCAATCGTTGATCTGCATATTACCGGAAGATGTCGTGCTTTAACATCGTCACGGTAGATTTCTCAACGTGCAATTTTATCTTACGTTACATTCTCTTAATCGTTTCTGTGTGACACACTTCGTCGAGGCTTTGTTCTGTGCCGATGAATATTTCCTTCTCTAAGCGAACACGTTTCTTCTTCTTCTCTTCCGATTCAGCTTTTGAAATCTCTTATGCTACATGTTCAATTCTTTCGGATTATTATTATTATTTGTGTATGCTGTACGAATTATATATTCGGCAGAGTTATATACTTTAGTTTCGGTACATACTTACTAGATAATACGGTACTTTGGGATTATCCTGTCGACCTCTCGCGCCATCATAATGAAAAGCAAGTTCCAAAATAAATAATATAATAATAATAATTTAATAATAATATAATAATAATTTCGTGTTTAGCGAAAATGGTCGACGGGATAATCCCAAAGTACCGGTAATACGTAATGGAAAATAATTCAACTGAAAAATCCCGATTTTAATTACCTATTTTCATCTATCTAGTGATATCATGTATACTGAAATTCAAATATGAGGTTAACGAATGTATTTTATACTGCATAATTTTAAAAAATATTTCTTCTCTGTGAAAAAACTGTAGCAGGTGATCCAAGTAAGGGAGAAGCTCGCGTGGGCGTCGGGATCATCGTCCTCTGTTTTTCGACCACATACATGTGTGTGGGTGGGTTTGTGCTCGGGCACCCAGCTGACTGTGGCTTCAACAACGCGCACCGGAAGTCAAATAATAATAGGTATGTAATTTCTTTCCACACCATTGAAAATCACCTACAAAAAAGCAGAATGTGCCCATTCAACCCTACATGAACAGAGTTGGGCATTAATCGATTAAAATTTTAATCAAGATTGATTGATTAACACGTTCCGTGCCAAGCCCTTTTTTGTGGCCTGAAGATCAAGTTTAACGTGTACTACCGGTGGTACACGTGGCACAGAGCGTGTTAATGTGTACGATTCTAAAAGGTAATCATTGAAAAATCGACGATTCATTCAATCGATTGATGAAGTTACTCGTGAATCGTTGATTGATGAAGTTAATCGTCAATCGTTGATTGAAAGAAGAAATCGTCAATCGTTGATTGAAAGAAGAAATCGTCGAAAAATCGGAGACTGATTCAATCGATTGACGAAGTTAATCGACAATCGTTGATTAAATTTTTGCCCAACTCTGTATGTGAACTATTTTCCGCTACGAATAATAATGGTCATGTAAATCGATGTGGTAATTATGTGATAACTAGACTGCGGATCTTTCTGCAAAATAAAAATTGTCTGTATCGATTGCAAGGAGTCGAAACTAAATTGAATGTTATTTCTTCTCTAAATTATTTTAATTTTCAATAGAGGAGAAATCATATATTGACATCATCAATTTTTTAAATATTTCAACAGTTTTGAATTTCATCTACTCAATTTTACTGTAAATTGTATAAAGATCCGCAGTCTAGTGATGACCCAGCCTGTACAATCTCGATGCTTGTATCCACATACTAGCAGGAAGAAAATCTATATAATAAAAATGAAATACTGTTCGTTGGTCACGACATCACGGGAGAACGGCTGGCTCGAACAGCTAATTTTTTTTTAGATGTTCGTTGTAGTCCGAATCAGGTTTTTAATTTAAGAAAAATTGGAAAAGTATCACGGAAAAATGGAAAATTCGGGAAAAACTAAAAGTGCTTTTAGAATCATATTTCAATACAACCAAAAAAAAATGAATGTCGTAGCTTTTAATCAATATTTCAATAGAATGTCGCAGCTTTTAATTAATATTTCAATAGAAATTTACATTATCGACGTCTGTTTGCATTATCGACATTATAAACATTCGCCAGTTAGTTAATTTCGCGAAGCGAGCGATCAACAACTCCCCTCTAGTACATAATATTCTTTTCGGATTTCGAATATTTTCGCGAGCCGCCGCCTACTTTCTGTCTTCGAGAAATTGATAATTTTTTGAACCGACTGTGAGCGACAGGGCTTATGCCACAAGCCGGCGCGGTGCGGCGGCACGATTCCGATCAGTGAAACAATACGGAAATGAAAGAACATCGTGCCGATCGTAACAGATGGGTGGAGGGGACGCGTAAAAAGCCCTATTTCTCCTCGATCAATTCGTTTGCCGATGCGTAAAAAATCGTGACAGCCGCGTAACTCCGCGTCCATACGGTTCAGCCACGCCTGGAAGCTCACGCGAACGGGACAGCAGCGACAACTTTAGCGGTGGAACAGCGACGACTATAGTGGAACAGGCAAGAGGCGGGCAGAGAGAGAGGAGCCTTTATCGTAGCGTCGTCGGGAGAAAGGTACCGTAAAGTATCGTGAGACCGAGTTTAGCTTTCTTTTTCACCATGTCCTGTATTCTGTGCTGCGTTTACCCTTTTCGCCTCCTTTCCTGCTCCCGTTCCGTTTTGATTCGTTCCGCGGGAACTAGTCCAGCTTCAGCTTCCGAGCACGAATCGTGTGCGCCACAGAAAAGCTCTGTTAGAATATGCTCCAAACAATTCGCTCGAAAATGCAACCGGTAGAATTCGCGAAGTTCTCGATCGGTCTCGGTGCACGCGCAATACAACCTAAACAATCTCCGCTTCCGACGGATACAATAGTCGGATCAAATTCAACCGGTTGGTCAAGGCCACTTTCTCAAGTATAAATCCCGGGCAGGAACGACTCTATCGTTCACGCTATGTTTTATATCAATCGGTTTCACTATTTAAAAAGACATCAGCGCGACGATAGTAACTTGGCTGTCCGAGGGAAGGATGCAACGATAATCGTAGTCGGATTTGCGCTGGCTAACATGCTGGTTTGTTTCGAATTTCACAAGTCGAGACAATAATGTACAAAAGCGGACCGTAGCAATTTAAGGCGTTGGGATAATCTAACTAGATTTTGGGTCGAAACATGGGTTTGCGACCCGCGGCTTTTTGTCCTTATTTGAGCAGATTTTGGGCTGGGTGAGGGCTCATTCTAAAGAGGAAGGTTAGATGCAGCGCGTTCAGCTATTGATTTAACGAGATTATGTTTATATCTAATAATATGAGTGTCCAAAGTAGAGGAAAAAAATCCTGCTCTCGTTCTAGAAACACGTTCAGGTACGTAGAAATTGATTTGCCTCAGGAGTGCGGGACAATCTATATTATTTATCAAATTAAAAATAAAGCTCTGTTCGGATACTATTCTTCGATCAGATAATGTTTCCAGGTTGACCATGTTTAATATTTTAGAGTAATCATGATCAAAGATTGACATTGGATCGTTTGTTTCATAACTGATTCCACACACTTTAAATCAGAACATCTTTTATATGAATGGACCAAACGACTTCAATTTCTCTGTAAGGCTAGAAGAATTAGTTTAGTAAATGATGTGTAAAAAATATGTTGACAAAATGCATTTGATCGGAGTAAAAATTGATTTTTACAACTTTTTTTGCTGGGCCAATAACGAAAATTCAAAAGATGTGTCTGGTCAACTGGTGCAAGTTGTATACGCTCTGAAAATTTTATTGAGATTGGTTAATTGGTTCACGAGTTATAAACGATCAAAAATGGTAAAACTTGCCACACTTTATGGTACACTACAAAATTACCACTTTTGATCGTTTATAATTCGCAAACCAATTAACCAATTTCAATGAAATTTTCACAGCGTATATAATTTATACCAGTTGACCAGACACATCTTTCGAATTTTCGTTATTGGCCCAGCTATAAAACAGTTGTAAAAATCAATTTTTACTATTGTTTTTCACAATTCCGTCCAAATGCATTTTTTCAACATATTTTTTGCACATCATTTACTAAACTAATTCTTCTAGTCTTACAGAAAAATTGAAGTCGTTCGGTCCATTCATAAAAATGTTGTTCTGATTTGAAGTGTGTGAAATCAGTTATGCTCCTTAGTGTACATATACAGTAACGTACACTAGTGTAACAAACGGACGCTTGTAAAGTGGGACGCAGGCTGTGAGCTATGCTGAAACTCCACGCATAGGAACGGCGGAGTTTTTCAAAGAAGAAGTCGCAATTCGGAGAAGAAATCGTAAACGAGCGATTGCTAAGAGATCCTTACATCGGTTCGAGTCAAATGAATACGCAGGCGCCCGCCTGCTTCGTGCATCAGATGCACCGATCTCGATCTCGAGTTACTGTGGATGCGGTAACCTGTTGCAAAATCCTGAAACAGGCCTGACAAATGTGAGAAAAATCCGAAGACGCGAAGAGGACAGGAACAGTTGTGTAACTGGAAGATAGGAAAAGCATAAGACTTACGAGAGTCCTTATAATTTCAGATCCGCATGATCCGACTGCGGTTGCAAAAGTGTTCCATCGAACGGGCTCGTGCTAGATCATGAATCTTCATGCGTTTATAATTCAGGTAAATTTCAAGAGAAAAATAAACACGTAATTCTGTAGAATCTAACATACACTGTCTTTAATTTGCTGAAGCAATTCATACTTGAACTGCTTGCTGTCTTCCACAAATTTGGTTAGGTTAGTGCAAAAGTAGAACGTAAAAATTGATGAAAAAATAATCTTTCCAATCAATCTTATTGCTTGTCAAACGTTGGAAGAGTAACTTTAGGCTAGATTCATTGCTGCAAGAATAAAAAGTTTGTTACAAATTAGTAGTGTTTCTGATTTTCGGCCAAACACAACTAACGAAAAACAGTGCCATCAATTTTAATGTGTCCGATTTTAATTGAAAGAATTATTCAAGATAATCTAAAAGGTACAATATTGAAATTCTTTTCAATTTTTGTAATTTAACACATTACCGACCGGTGATTATTACGTTATTTTTAAACATCTATGGTACATGGCTAAACACTTTTTAATGGTATCTTCAATAGCAACAGCAATTTCCATTGTGAGCAACAAGTCACCCTTAATAACGTCATCTAATAGTTTCATTTAAGATTGCAATGTAAAAGAAAATTTCTATGCTTTCTTTTGGTACAGCTTTCGGTGGGCAAAGTGTTAAGAACTGCGCCTGTGTAGATTTTCTCGGTTGGTTGTATGCGTATGACACATTCTGAAAGACCGCAGACCGTCCAAACAAGATTCTGTTCTAAAAAAGAACGATAATAATGGCGCTGTGCAGGAAACGGTAAGAACTTACTGGACCACATAATAAACTACGTTTGACACTCCAGTCATAATTTTGCTCTCTATTTCACTATAATTTCCGTCAAGGAATGTTTACAGAACTCGTTTCGATTTATCCAGTTGTTTTATGCGGTTGTAAACCGACTTCGCAGAAATTCTTTTCGTTCATTCCCAATCGAACAGGTGTTGCACCCTTTTGATAACGTTGGTTTTTTTCTATCGACTACAATATGGATTTTAATGCAGTAAAATAAATGAATATACGTTTTTTTTCAGTAAAACGATAATAGAAATTAACCGTTGAAAGTTTTCATCTATCTAACTATACATTTCAACGTTTGTGAAAACTTTGAAAAATTTTGAAGAAAAAGATTGAAGCTTCGTCTTTGCGACGACATCTTCAAAATTGATGTCCGATTATTTTTAGTCGTTTTATCGAGCTTTGTCGTTTATAAACGTAGCAAAACAAGCCCAGGCTTATGGTTGTACTATTTGTTTTTACGAAATTATCACAATTTAAGTATCGGGAGGTTTTCGTGAACCGAAAATGCAGTTTACATACTTTTTGGACCTGCTGTATGGGAGCATGAGAAAGCTTCGAATATTTCAGAGGTCCATGACCTTCGTAATTATCGTGACCTCTATAATATCCTTCTTTCACTATTAACGATTTTTTTCGCCGATCCATATGATAATTATGTTGTTTCTAGATAATATTCATGCATTTCTTCAACGCATACAATTATTATACTTTTTTCTTAATATATACAGTGGCCCACAAAAGTGTCCATTCGCTCTTTAAAACAGGATAACTCTTTTATAATTGTACCAAACGACCTGATGTTTTGTAAGCAATTAGAAGCATTAGTTTACTAAATGATGTGCAAAAGAAATTTTCCAAAGATTATAATTTACAAGGTTACATGCAAAAACAGAAAAGGCATTTTTTTTAACTTTTTTATTTAGGCCCTTAACCACTTATCGCACCAATTAAAAATTCAAAAGTGGTCGTTTCTCCACCAATTTTTTAAATTTTCATTGAGGATCCAAATAAAAACGTTTCAAAAAATGCCTTTTTTATTTTTACATGTAATCTTGTAAATTATAATTTTTGGAAAATTTTTCTTTGTATATCGTTTTGCAAACTAACGTTTCTAATTACTTCCAAAACATCAGGTCATTTGGTATAATTATAAAAAAGTTAGTCTGTTTTGAAGGGCGTACGAACACTTTTGCGGGCCACTGTACATTTGACTAATAATTTCGACAATTGCCGTTAAATATTTCTCAGAAATTGAATCGAAACTATTGAAATACGAAAGTCAATTAGTTGAAATAACTAACGTGATTTATATATATGCTAAGCAGCCGAGGTATAGAGCAACGAGTCTTTTTTATAACTTAACTACCGGCCAATTAGCAAACAGCGTTCGGTGTCGTCTGTTTCTCTACTTTCACAAAAATTTGAATTTCGAGCACGGTTACGATTTTTTACGGAGACTTTAAGACGAGGCTGTAGATTTTATTAACCGGCACAATTAACGTTTAACCTGAAATCAAGTGAAAGCTTCGACGGCAAGAGGAGGTTCTATTATTCTTCGCGTCTCACTGGATCATATCTCCTGCCAGGTAACAAAACGGAAATACAACGTTATGAAGGTATATAGAAAATGCCCTTTTGCAAATCGGTGAAAGTGAAGAGAAAATCGATAAATTTTCAATATGTGTAATAAGTATAATGGCTGCTGCGCGCTTCTACAGTGAATTATGCACGTGACCACGGTTTCTCTTCCCACGAATGACGGGATGCGTCAATTACATTTATTATTTATTTATTATTATATTTATACTTATTGTATATTATTCTTTATCAAGAAACAGAATTCGAGCTGCAGTTTAAACAAAATTTAGGCATTGTACCCGCAATTAACAAAATTATGTATCGAAATCATAAATTATCGAAATCATAAAAAATCAATGTGTATGTAATAAAATATATAAGAAAGAACTTTTTAAAAGCCACGCTTAGTGAAACAGATACAGGGTGTCCTAAAAATGTCGGAAAACCTTGAACATGTCGAAAAACCTTCATCAATAACTGTTACGAGAGATCGAAATGAATTTCTCTCATTGATAACTGTCATGAACGATCGAAACAAATTGATCTCATCGAGAATTATTATGACTGACCGAAATAAACTTCTCCCATCGATAACTGTTATGAGCGTCGGAATAAATTTCTCTCATTGATAATTTTATGCATTTATGAAGAAATTGGTTGGATGAAATATGAAATAGTAAAGGATTAGTAAAATTTAAGATTATCGTAATGTTGTTTGTAATGTAACAAAATTAATGGATGAAATCAATTTTTATTTAATTCCTGCTTCCCACAATCAATGCAAAATGAAAAATGTTCGCATTGATTGCAGGACACAGGAGCGAAATAAAAATTGTATTCTTCTTTTAATCAGCCTATTAAGCTGAAAATAATACATTGATGTCCGTAAATATTTTTAACATGTCCACTGCTTTAAATTGTACGTGGCCATTTTTGTCAAAAATGCATAAAATCCGCAGTCTAGTTATAAGTGATCAAAATGAGTTTCTCACAACGATAACCAGAGGAAATATTTTCGGTTACTTATAATTAGACTGCGGATTTTAAGAACATCGACGTGTCAGTTTCAGTTTAATAAAATAATTAAAACGAGAAAGAAATTTTTACTTAATCTCCGTGTCTTAGAATCGTCGCAGACATTTTTTATTTTGCATAAAGATCCACAGTCTACTTATAATCCTTATTTGTAACCAATACGATTTTAGTCGATGAAATACTTGTTATTCTACGACTTTTTTTCTTTTCGATTATAACAGTTACGGTCCCTGGCTGAACCATTAATTTTGAGATACATATTTGTACCACGATGTCCCCTATTTTTAATTCGTATATGTGTATAATCGTATATATTTCAAATTTGTCTAAAAGCGAGGAAACGCGTGTCACTGAATTATGCAACATCCCCGACCGTTTCATTCCTGCTTTTTTTATGGTACATGCGTTTCGAAAAAAGTTCAATATCCCCTCTGTGATACTACGTTTCTCTTACGTATGAATCAATAAAGAAGACAATGACCGACTTTCGTGCCCTCACTCCGATACGAGCATTCGCGGAGGAAAAGTGTGCGTGCGAAGATGGAATCGCGTAATGACGCGCAAACTTTTTGAAATTTCACTTGCGAAACCGTGCGGTTAAGTGTCACATGAACGCGCAAAACATTACGATAGCAACAATGAGTCTCCACAGTCTGGAACATTTCTATCGAATTTCTATTCGCTCGTCTGGGAAGCAACTTCCTATGTCACCACCGATGGCGGGAAATTTAAATTGGCGCCCATGTAATCCAGTTTACACGTTTTCTAAACACTCGGTAAAAGTTCCTTTTCCGTTCGACGTGCACGCGCATCGTGTGCACGAACGCTCGCGAATATTTGTCTTCCGTTGAAAAGAGAAAATAGATTCTAACGTAGTCGACAACTCAAACGATGACGTATACAAAATGAGCAGAACAAGTTGGACAAAGAATCTAGGCAAGGACACCTCTGTCGAACCGGTTGTCTTTCTTCATGCTCGAAAAAATTAATAAAAATTCTGTTATGATCGCTATTGAGATCTTCTAGGTTTTTTTCTCTTGCGCAAAGGTAATGGTTTTATAGTTTCTTGTTCGATAAACTTTGGAAGATACGGCATATGCAAATGAACGTAGGGATTGAATGGTGAAATCTTGTATTTTCACGTGGTTTTTTATTGTACGCGATAGTTTATACTGATTAGTATACTGCTTTATTTTCTGCGGCGATCAAACGCGTTTCTCTCGAAGCCGATTTTTTCCGAAATTTTTTCCACGATAATGCTAGTTGGTCGATCGATTCAAAATTTTTACAGAATCCTCGGCGCACACCTTGTTATCGCGTGAGCCAACATTTTTGAATCCGTCGTTTTCTCGTATTTTTTTTTTCAACGTGTTCTAAAGTCGGAGAAATCAATCGATTCAGTTCAAAATGCCGCCATCTTATAAATAGACTGTGGAGGTATTAAAAAGATTTAAGGCCACCAGTGTATTAGTTTCACCTTAACAAGATCATCAAAAGAAGAAAGAAATTTTTATTTGGTTTCTTCGTCTTGCTGTCAATCGAAACATGTTTCATTTTGCATAAAGATCGGCAGTCCACTTATAAATAATGAAGATTTTTTATTCATTTTGGTCCAGACTAAAGCCACATTCGTACAGATTAATTAAGGATCGGAATCGTGGTCAACAGTCAACACATATTTCCAAAAACGTAGTATATTTTTTACCCACAAATGTGTGCACAAGATCCTGAAACAAAACGAATACCGTCTTGAAATTATTGAAGAGTATGTTGTATGAAGTTTTCGCTTGTTTTCTTCAGTGAGAAGAAAAGTGGCTGCATTTATAAACGAACTTTCAGTAATGATAATTAGACTACGGATCTTTATACAAAATAAAAATGTTTTGCATTGACTGTGGGTAGCGGGACTAAAATAAAAATTGATTTTATCCCCTAACGACTTTGTTGCATTGGCAACAACATCATAATATTCTTAAATATTTTCAATCTTTTACTGTTTTATATTTCGTCCAACAAATTTTTTCATAAATGCATGAAGATCCGCAGTCAAAGGATAATCGAAATTATCGATCGTCTGCTAGGACTTCTCTGTTCTTTGCCAGAGTACCGACCAACTATCGACTTCTGTTGGGAACAATCGGAGTCGCCAGATGAGGGGAATTGACTCGAATTGAGGGGAAAATGTTACCCCCTCTCTGCCATAACGACAGAGACAGAATGCGTCACGTTACGTGGTCGTGGAACCAGAATGTGGAGTGGGAGGACAGGTCTTTGTCAAGATTGGCAAAAAGTTACCTTCAAACGAATTAAAATTTGTGGTTGTTGAATTGGGGAAATCTAATTTAAAGGAATTCTTATAATTAGACTGCGGATCTTTATGCAAAATAAAAACCTGAATTGCAACAAGCTGGGATGAAATAGATATTTAATTTCTTGCTGAATATGTTTAATAGGTTGAAAATAATTGTTGAATGTTGAAAATAATATGGTAGTATGTTTAAGTTCTTCAAATATTTTTGCTGGCATAGATTAGACCTACCCATTTTTATCACAAATGCATAAAATCCGCAGTCTACTTCTAATAAATTTAATCTTAGAGGAATTCCAATAATAAACTAAATTGTGACACATGCGCGACAGAGACAGAACACCGTCACGTGACCGGGCCGCGGTGGAGGGAGAGCGGGAAGGTAGAGTGGGGACACAAGTCTTAATCTGGAGACTCCGGGTACAATGACTCGCGAACTTATCTTGGAAAGTCGCGAGTATGCTCTCGAGTTACGCTTCAACACCGACAAAGACTCGGAGAAAGCGTCTCGGGGTATACGGACAACGCTTAGAAACGTTTATTAGCAGAATTTACGGAACTCGCCGCGCCGGGAAACACGGCCCGACCACAACAACTGAAAACTGCTTCGGCAAATGCCTGGATTAAACAAGCAATAAAGAATTCGCTTAATGAGAAACGTGAAAGGTTGCATAACAATATTGTTCTCAAGCTTGAGAAAAGAAACCATTTCTAGGACACGCCTTTCGTAACGAATATCCCCTTCCTATGATGAATATCTACTCACGATTTCTTCCACGATAATGCTCGTGTTCAAATGCTGATTAGCCTGACTCGTTTCCCCCGAAACGTCCCATTTTCAGAGTCGTCAATTTTAGACAATTTATGGTGTAACGTAGCCAGCCATTCGTTTCGGACAATTTATGAGACAACGTAGTCATCGATTTTGGACAACACGTGGGATAAAAAATACTCCCTCTATCCCGTAATTGTAGTAGCAAAATTGCGAAGCCTTCAATCAAAATCAATGTTTCATGACATCTGTCATTTGTTTTGACACATCTTTCAATTTTCAGGTTAAAATAATTATTACGAATTGTAATTATTTTTCTAATTTCATCCGCTGATCGAAATCAATTCTTTTATAGCAGTTAAATATCAACCCATTGCAATAGTAAGATGAAAAAATCAAATTATGCTGGAAACAATGGAGAACGATGGCTCCAATAATTTTAAGCTCACAAGGGATCCTGCCTACAAGTTTAAAATGCATTAACGTATTGAAATAACTTATTGAAAAATCCAGACACACACACACACTCAAAATAAAATTTAGGAATAATATTTTTAATTTATTGTTTAATGTAATCTCTAGTTTTTCGATAATAAATGTTGCGTTCTAAATTTACTTTCTTTTACTACTATTATTATGGGACAAATTAAATTCATCAACTGCTACTATTATTATGGGACAAATTAAATTCATCAACTGCTACTATTATTATGGGACAAATTAAATTCATTAACTGCTACTATTATTATGGGACAGGAGGAGCACAATTTTCCTCTAACTCTATGTATTGAATTATTATTTATATTTATATGTTTCAGTGATTTTGGTCATGTTGTGCTAACTTCAAGTGTTCTCGGTTCTGAATAAATTCAACATTTCAATGATTATTCTCAAAATTCTCAAAAATTAGGTAGTCAATAGTCGAACACTTTTCAGATCCACCGTATTTGTCATTTTAAAGGCTCTTCGAATATGCGTGTCTGTTGGAATTACGAATCAGGGAGTTCCACGACCTTATTGCAAAAGTCGACACATAATGGTGACGATGACGTAAGTGGTACATATACAGCTACGAATAGAGAGGATGATGACCCAAACTGCACATTACTAAAGAGTTCTAGGGTATTTCGATGATGCACTTAAGTGTAAAGTGTAATAGAACCTCAGTTGCACGAGCTATGATTGAGGATGAGACGGGATAATCAAATGCCGATGCTTTATTATACATTCTTCTGTTGTATTAACTATTTTCTTGTGACGCGGTGATCTCTGCCAAAGTGATTCTACTTCGTGAAAGGGTACACTGAGATAAAAGTGTTTATGTAAACCGCTATGTCATTTACAACACGCGATTCGAGGGATTGTTAGAAGAAAATATTTTATACCAAGTTTTTTATGTTTTAAATTATCCAATTTTAATGTATTGTTTTTTTATTCGATCGTACGTAGTAATGGACAAGTGCTAACTTTTCTACAACCGGGACAGACATCTCATTCATCAAAAATCTTTATTCATCAAAAAATCAGTTTAGAAAGTCGTCGTCAATAATTCTAATCTAATCGAACTGGATTGACCTCTAAAGATCGTTCATTGCCCGATAACTTATACGAACCGGAAGTAGTCGGACAGTGTGCAATCATCGGCTCTCGATGACCCTGAATGAACCACTTGGATTTTGATCAAACTGTATACGAACGCAAACTGTTTCCCCTGAACTAATACGAAATAGGAAGTTGCAAAAGAACCGTTGCGACATTAGAAAAATCAGGCAGCAATCTCTGCCAGCATTCATTTGTTTAATGGACTCCATTCCGCGTCACGCGTAATTATTATATTAAGAGGCGGAAGCGTTCACGATAAAACGCGTGTGAAAATAATGAAAAGTGGTCCGAAATAGTAGCTGAAAAATTAGTAGCCATATTCGAGAACCTTCATTAGCTCGCATGATAATGTACCATATGTGAGCTCTTACAACATGTACTTCCTATATTGCAAACAAACGTATAAAACCACTAATGGAATTTAACACGTTAATACAGCTCATTCATAAGCTATACGTTTTCTGTTTTCAACTTCTGAGCAAATTAATGCGAAGGGCACTATCATTATACGATGTGGTGATATAAACAATTAGATCATGTATTTAGATAATAAATAAAACATATTTCTACACGCCCTCCCAAAATTAAATTTATTATTTAATGAAGAAATGCCTCGATCGTTCCTTGTGTGGAGTAATAGATTAATTTTGTTTCTCGAAACATATTTCAACGTAAATTATTACTGGCAATACTAACTCGTTTTACGAAATCAATGTTTTTTACTGGAGATTGCAACGAACCACAGTAAAATACATATAAATTTTCTCGTCAGGTTCATAATCAACAACACAAAAAATATGGGAATACAAAAAAATTGGGTTACACATCCGCTAGTTCGTTTTTTGTCGAAAACTTCTTCTAGTACCTAATATATCCAGGACGTATGATATCCAAAGGCAGAGTTGGGCAAAGATTTAATCCACGATTGACGTCTAAATTTCTACTTCAATTGTTAATCGTAATTAACAATTGATCTCATAGTTTAGTCGTTAATTGCGATTAACGATTAAACACTTATTAATCGTCAATTGCGGTGAACGATTAAACACTTATTAATCATTCATTGCAGTTAACGATTAAATTTCTACTTTAATCGTTAATTGCGGTTAACGATTACATTCCTTTCAATTGTAATCGTCTTGTAATCGTCGTAATTGTAATTCCAATCGGATAATTAATTAATGATTAACTTCTGACATTTCGAAATGAAGTACGGAATCAAAACTAAGTATATAAATAATTAGGTGTATTGTCATTTGGTCTATATATATATATAATACAAACTCTGTTTACGTGCTTTTATGTTTGTTTTTTCGATGGTTTCTTCTTTTAATCAACGATTGACGACTAACTTCGTCAATCGATCGATCCAATCGTCGATTTTTCGATGACAATTAACCAATTGACGATTAACTTTGTCAATCGATTGAATCAATCGTCGATTTTTCGATGATTTCTTTTTATAATCGTACACATTAATCAATCAATCATGATTAAAATTTTAATCGATTAATGCCGAACTCTGTTCAAAGGTATGATAGTACAATGCCGGAGGGAGGTGTAGGGACAACCATAGCCGCGTGTGAAACTTACATAAGTCGCGCGACTTGTCGGACCTGTTGGCTGATCGGTAGTGTGGTATATGTATGTATGTATGTATGTATACCGCATGCGCGCGAGCACGATGGCGTATTTTAACCTGAAAACTTTGCCAACCTGTTTCGGCAAAAACTTGTGGCAGGTTAACTGGGTCCGCTCGTTCTTCTCGGGCGCTCGCGAGCATTTCTTCTGGGTAGAATGGTGGCGGGCACGTATCGATTCGTATCGTTTTCAGGCTACGCACGTTTACGAGCCGCGTTTTCACCCGACTTCCGCCGCAGGCCTGCACGCAGAGCCCCGTGGACCAACGCTTATGAAACTTTCAGTAGTTTCCTGCCGTTAAGGGAAATCTATCGAATCTCTTTGATTTCCCTTCCAACCGGATATCCATCCCTGTCACCTTCTTGTCGCGCATCCGGTTTTTCATTTCGACTGTTCGACCAGATTAAGACCGAATGTCTTATGTCTAGACTGCGGATTTTATGCATTCATGACAAAAATAGGTACGCACAATTTAAAGCAGCGAACATATTAACAAGATTTAAGGACATCAGTATATTAGTTTCAACAGTATAGGATAATTAGAAGATGAAAAAATGTTCTAGGTTGTCCCTGTGTTTCTTGCAACTGATGTAAAAATCTTTTATTTTGCATAAAGATCCGCAGTCTACTTATGTCTTATTAAATGACTTGGTCCTTACTTGCTCGGAATCTACCAATCAAAACCTGTCGCCAAATACCGAGACTAATGCGGAAACAGATGTTTCGGTATTTGGGTACGAAGTGTGGTGCCAAATTGAGGCCAAACCTTGGCCTCGTTGTAGGGGGCAGGTCGGTCGCACTAAGAGCGGGCCTAATCTTGATTCAAGATTAAATATCGAGAATAATCGGAGTAAACCTTGCTGTAGCAGGGAATTAAGGAGCGTGTTAATTATATCATTTTAAGTTTCAGTGCCATATTCATACCAAATCAGGACTAAATTGCTTACCAGGTAATTTTGTGTCCTCGTCGACCTTTCTAATAATTATCCTTAGGGGGTAGACTCGTTTCCACGATTTGAAGGGTGCGGGATGCGCTTTCTCATTTCTCGATAATGCAAAGATGAGGTTTTTCAGTAGCCAAGAGCGCTAGATAAAAAATTAGTCTAGGCCGCGTTAACGTAACTAAACAACGTAAATAAAATGCAAGGTGGAGTGGGGTAAGTGCGCCCTGGTTTTTGCAAAGTTGGACTTTAAACTGATGTATTTTCGGTCTGGTATGTAAAAACTTAACGCTCTTGGTATCAAACTGTTGCCACAGTTATGACTGATGAATTAGTATTATATAGGATTCTAATTTTGCTTGAAAATGATCATTTTGATAGGATATTGTACAAAGTGTCTCTGACCTTAATTGAATTACTATGAAATTGAAATACGATGTGATTGAATTACTATGACATTGAAATACGATGTAATTAAGTTACACTATAATTAAATTAGCACAACCATGATCTGAAGTCCTCGAGCATTGTACAAATTCTTACAAGGCCACCCTGTATATATGTATATAGTACGTACATATGTATGTATACTATTATCCATGTGTAATATGTGCCCAAATAATCCGTTAAACAATTTTACATTTACAATTTTAATCGAATATTTCCGGCAGGAATAGCATTAATGTTATTCAATCTCAACATCGTGCGAGATAACGAAAATGAAAGTTGTCACTATAATTTTATGTTCTTCCTTCTGACCCTCAAAATCCACGTTCATCATTTGTCAAACAAAGGCTAGTTGTCAACCCGTGTCACAATCATTATAAATAAAGTACCTTGAACTTTTTATTGAGTCTGAGCGACTGTGTCGTACCAAGGTCCGGGTCACTTGGCAGACAAATATGGCGAATCTGCACGATCCCGTAGTAAATGTCGAGAAACGCATTTCACACGACTTTTGACCACAAGAATATCCTCTTATATATTCCGACGAATACATATATATATACATACTTTGCATAATTCGCGGTATCATGTACCTATTATACCTGTCTAACCTTGCAGCCGGAATTCTTTGAATCCCCTTCGAAAAGTATTACACCTATTATTATAATAAAAATGATTTCGTCAAATACTTTTTTATGATGTATTTGGTATGCAATCCAGTAGATTTGTAGCCGGAGCTGCTGTAGATCGAAGTATCGATTCTGTAGGATCAAAGATTCAAGAGTTATGTTTGCTTAAAGTTGAGCAATCTGCAGTGTTTTTGACAGGCAAGGGCGCCACCACATTCGTTTGTAGTGACGGTCGCGCGCCGCTTACCGAGCAGAATAATTAATTAATTAGTTGGTGATTAGGACGGGGGGAGGGGTAAGGACCAGCGCGGCGGTTCTGCTCAGTCAAAAACACTGCAGATTGCTCAACTTCAAGCAAGCATAACTCCTGAACCATTGATCCTACAGGATCGAAACTTCGATCTGCAGCCGTCCCAGGTACAAATTTACTGGATTACGTGCCAAATACATCATAATTTATAGGAGAAAGGCACCTAACAACCATTCATTAACAACCGAGAAAAAATATGATACTGTTAAGGGTATCTACCCTCATATCATCCTTATACGAAGGGTTAGCGACTTAAAATTTTAGGGGGTTATCTTTCAACCTAAAACCATTGTCTTCCACATAATATCAATAACAATTGTGGGTGGGGCCGCTGGACCAATCTTAGTCTGCTCGGCCCAAAGAGTTTGGTAAAGTAAAGTTTGCCCAAATCATACATTACATTATCGCATCGTACAGTACACGCATAACTTGTTTTTCCGAGATTTTCCAATAGTACATACAGCTTTCTCTGAAATTCCGGGACAGTTTTGCATTCAATATGGATCCTGGAGAGTAATTTAAATTCCGGGACAATCCCAGCCATTCCAGGACGGTTGGCAACCGTAGATACAGCGTTTGCAACTCGAAGAAGGAACAAAGTAAACAAGGTAAACTGCTGCGGATACGTTACAGGTATTGTGTGGTACGCGGCGGTACAGCGGTTTCAGTGATACTATTGTTGCGTCTAGTTTACCAATTTATATTTATTAGGTAATGTTATTTATTAGACTGCGGAGTTTTATCTAAAAGAAAAGTTTGTCCGTGTTAAACATTTATTTCGTTTCTCGTTCACTTTAATTGGTTAGAAACAATACAACAATATTTTTAGATTCTTTAAACGTTTTCATCGTTTCGCATTTGATCTACTCATTTTTTTGTTACGGTTATTATACAGTGTGTCCAAAAAGTATTCAAACACTGCATTTCCGATTCTTGAAAATTGTCGGTATATTTAAATAACTAATTTAATGATGTTTTTTGATCAATTGATCGAAACGGTAGCGCCGAAAGCATCATTAAATTAAATATTTAATATTTACGATCGATAATTGGGATTATATTTTATTTAAATAACTTCGTAAAAAGAAATAGTACAACCATAAACCTCTGGACTCGCGTTAAAGCTTTCACTAAATCCACTACGATGAACGCGTAGAGGAATGGAGAGAGTAAATATTTGCGGATGTTATGGTGTAAATGACCCTCACATTGAACCTCTCGTATCTGTTAAAAAAATTATTTGTTCGCATATGTAGGTTAACACTTTCGTGTAAAGAATATCAAGATGCATTAGGTGGTGCAATAAAAAGTTTGTGTTTCCATTTTTATTAAGTGAATAATCTTCATATAGAATGTGTCGCTCTCGTTACCATTTTCCATTTTCTGTATTAGCAACTTTTCAAGTATTGGGTATTTAACGAAGATTTAAGAATTGAGTATTTGGGTGGAAAATGCAACAAACCTAATACAAACTCTAACTTGTTATAAATAATAATAATTAACTGTCACTTCAGTTTCTAAACGAAAATAGTTCACGTTAGAGAAATAACTTTCGAAGTGGAGAACGTGTTCTATTTAATTACAGAGAAAGAGAAAGAGAAGGAAAGGAAAAGAGAGAGAGAGTGAAACAGCTTTATATCTGATAGTAACTCGTGGTTGGTTATTTTCAAACCTGATTTTTCTCAGAAAAACAGTTCACATTATCTTGATATTCCCAAAAATGATTTCAGTTCTTTCCGACAAATTCTAAATGACATTTTTATTATATAAAAAATAAATCAAACTCTCGAACATGAAATAAGAATATTCTTATATTCGTGTAATAAATAATTGTGGTTAGACTGCAGATCTTTATATAAATTGCTGTATTCCTATTTCACAAACAAAAACAAAACATAAAAGAATATATTTCTTCGACCACAGGATTCCTTATCTTAAAAATATAATTAATTTCAATTAACAGAATGTGGTTGGTATTACATTGTTCTATAGAATATTAAAAGGCTGAATTTATTTGGATTTTTCCAAATTTTTATAACATATGTACTTGAATGAAAAAATTTATCTAATTAATAATAATCGAAATTCTCTTCGAGAACGTCGGCAAACTAATACATATCGTAGATTTTGGAAATTTTTGATTCATTTTTTAAGTTGCATCAACCTGACAGGGGTCATTAGCATCTACAGGTTTCTACATGAGTGATCGTCTCTCTCTCTCTCTCTCTCTCTCTCTCTCTCTCTTTTAGATTTGATTAATTAACTTTGTATGTTTTTGGAGACATTACTGAGCACGATGCCAAATTATGCGTGATTTAACGTAGAAATATTCGAACTTGCTAACCTGCGGCGGACCAGGTTCTCGGTAGTTTCACTTATCGGTGTCAATGGATGTAGGAACGACATTTCTCTTTTTCTTCACCGTTACGCGGCTAGTCACGATTATCGATTGCCAGGAACGTTCATTAATAATTCAACGCAATATGTTGCATCCGAGGATGGCCACAGAGGCTCGGACAGTTTGTACTACAGAAGGAGCTACTGCGATGTAAGAAGTATGAGAAAAGTGTTGTTAGCCACCTGTATCCGTGTTATTTCTTCATTTTGAGGAAGACATTTCAAAAATTATAAATTGGTCACGAGACAAATCCCTTTTTTTCGTACAAGGACCATAATATGGCAATGATATTAACCAATCTACCAGGTTATAATAAATTGTGAACTATTCGAATACAGTTCAGGCATAAATACAGTAATGCCTTGATCTAAGAAAAGCGAATACCCTCTCCACTGCGGGGCATAACGAGGGAGGGCTGAGAATTTCAAGCTGCCTCGGTCGCCGAGCAGTGTACAGTATAAACATGCCGCGTAATCCGATACGGGGTCGAGGATATCGGTGTGAACAACTACTAATCCAATTACAGAACTTCTTTATTTCTCATTATTTTCTTATGGGACATTCGCCAAATTATTTGTGGCATTTTTATGATTAAAACGACACTAAACACGATATAATTTGAACTATATTTAGTGGTTTAATTGACGGTATGTCAATACATATACATATGCAATTTTTATTCATTTCTTTTCTTATTTTTATATATTGATTTCTAAATCTATTTCTTTTTACGTTTAGTAGTTATATACATTATGAGAAAACGAACGTGTTCATTGTTATATTAATATTTTCGCTACATCATTGCAGTTACTCTTTCCCGTAATTGTTTCTAAACAAATGAAAAAGTAGAGAGCAAGACTAATCGATCAAAATGAACACACGATATTAAACAACTCTATGAAAACTACGAAATAATATTACACAACAAATGGAATGATTTCGTTGACTTTAAAACTAGTACGATACTAATAAACAAAAAAACGCAGGAATCTATGACTCACTTCATACTTCTTTGCACTGTACTTTATCATTAATTAATTTAGAGTTGATGGGATATTAATGAAATAATAATTACATGTTTCATTGATATCTTAACGAGAAGTTGCTCGGATGCAGCTTCAATGCCATGATTAGCCTAATGAATGCAATTTCGTCGTTCTACTCTAATCTTCTGTAGGAAAATGTTCTGTTCCTCGGTTCAGCTAAGAAACTCAATAAACCATGCGTGGAAGAAAAATTGTGAAAGAGTTGAACGGATCATTCATGCGTTGAAGACCGATACCTTCGTGTGAAAACTTCATATTACGCGGCTGAATGCACTGGAAGAAAAGCGAGCGGAGTCCCAACCGTTAGCCGTAATTAATCCCGGCCATCCACCGTCTTACATTTAAAATCGCGAACTATAGTCGTGCGAATCTTTAGCCGTAAAATAACGAGCTTCCGTCGCTTCGCAATACAGTCAAGATTATCCACTCTAAATACAGGGTGTCCCAAAAATGTTCTACTGACCTAGGTGTGATTCCCAAGGTCATTCGAAGTCACTTTTTCCTTTGCGAAAATGTTCAGAGCGACTCTGTTCAGGAGTTATTAACGAAAAACACGGACCAATCAGAGTACGGCTGCCAACGCCGCGCTCGGCGAGGCCTGTGCTCTGATTGGTTTGCGTTTTTCGTTGATTTGCCCTCGATGAAGCTGCTGAGAACATTTCCGCAAAGGAGAACGTTGCTTCAAATGACCACAGCGTTCACCTCTTTCGAATTTACACAAAAATTCATTAACATTCTTACACAAGTGTTAAACAATAAATAGTAGCTCCGGGTCCCATCGCTTTTCATTTAAATCGTGTGTGATTGAACATTGATGTTGTATCTTTGTGTTACTTTTTAGACCGACCGATGGTTACCAGAAGAGAAGATATATGCATTAATTTTCGAACGATCTTCGTGTTGCTTTTTTCGCTTTATTCGTAGGCGTATAAAATTTTACTCTCCGCCCCGGATATAATTGAACAAATTCCATTCCGAATTTGTTCAACGATCAAGAAAGGAGAATTGATCGCGAGTTCGTCGCACGACGAAAGTGAGAGGGCTTGAGTAACCCGGAAGGACAAAACGAGTTCTCGGTACTTGTTACAGCGAAGGTCCTCAAGAATGCGTGGGCTGGAAACTGTCGCTGTCCGCTCGATTTAAAGAGATACGTCGAAACATCGAGAAATTTCGTTGATCGACATTCACTATATATTATTTGATCATATAAATCGGGCAATTAAATATTCCACCTATCGTGTGTCGCACTATATTCTCGTCAGATCATCGAGCTTCGATCTAAGAAAACGGGGACCGTAGGATTTACGAAAAACGAGTATCCCCTCCAGTGAAGACATTTCAAACATTTCAAACATTATAAATTGCTCACGAAACGAATCCCTTTTCTTCATAGAAGGACTATAATATGGTAATGATATTAACCATATTACCAGTAATGCCTTGATCTAAGAAAATGAACACCGTAAGATCTAAGAAAAACGAATATCCCCTCCACTGAAGATATTTCAAAAATTATAAATTGCTCACGAGACAAAACCCTTTTCTTCATGAAAGGACTATAATATAGTAATGATATTAACCATACTACCAGATTATAATAAATTGTTAACTATTCGAATACAGTTCACGTATACATACAGTAATGCCTTGATCTAGGAAAATGGAAACCGTAAGATCTAAGAAAAACGGATACCCCCTCGACTGAAGACATTTCAAACATTATAAATTGCTCACGAGACATAACCCTTTTCTTCATGAAAGGACTATAATATATTAATGATATTAACGAAGGTAACCATACTATCAGGTTATACTAAATTGTCAACTACAGCTTGTCAAATCTAGCTGTGCGGCTGACCAAAACATAGCAATGGACAAACAATTACAAAGATTTCCCCTTACGGGGGACATTCAGCCGCACAGCTAGATTTGACAAACTGTACTCGAATACAGTTCGCGTATAAATACAGTAATGCCTTGATCTAAGAAAATGGAAACCGTAAGATCTAAGAAAAGAGGATACCCTCTCCACTGCGGGGCATACCGAGGCAGGGCCCGAGAAGCTCGAGCTGCCTCGGCCACCATGCAGTGTAAAGTGTGAACATACCGTGTAATACGATACGGGGTCGTGCATATCGGTGTGAACCACTACTAATCCAATTACGAAACTTGTTTATTTTTCATTATTTTTTTATGACACTTTCGCCAAATTATTTGTGACATTTTTCTGATTAAAACGACACTAAACACGATATAATTTTAACTTGAATTTAGTGGATTGACTATGACTACTGGTATGTTAATGCTCATGTGTACAATATATTTTTTAAATTTCTTTTCTTATTTTTATACATCTATTTCTTTTTACGTTTATTCGTTTTATGTATGGAGAAATCCAAAAATTATATATTAACTATCTTCGTAAAAAATGTGCATTGGAAACAAACGCTCGGAAACATGTCAGCTTATCTTGTCTCTCGCATTCACAAGTGTGACATCTTCTTGCGAGTAAACACTCTACCGCTTAACCCATTTGCATCTCAAGGAAGATTGTAAAATAATGTGCCAATCGCCACTTTTTTATTTATTATATTCGAGAAGAACAATTTTGGAATTGTTCCTGCCTTGGGGCACGAACTGTGCATATTTCAGTAACTTGTACATATTATATTTGTTACGCATACGGTTATGTACAATATTGCGCGTGTACGCTCCGGTCGCAGCCAGGAAAATAGTGCGTATACGCTAATGATGCAGACGGTTTAACACTAAACCTACCACTGCCGGTCAAATGACCGGTTTCACATTTTTCATGTTACCATTATTGCAATTTTGATAAATATTTTCAGCCCACCACATATTGCGATAAAAATTGTACAAAATCTACATTGACAGAGCCTTGTCAATTTTTATAAGTAGACTGCGGATTTTATGCATTTATAACAAAAAGGTGCAAGTACGATTTAATCCTGCGGACATGTTAAAAATATTTAAGGACATCAATGTTAATGTTATTCATGGTTATTTAAGGACAATGTTATTTAAGGACAATGTTATTTAAGGGCAATGTTATTTAAGGACAATGTTATTTAAGGACAATGTTATTTAAGGGCAATGTTATTTAAGGACAATGTTATTTAAGGACAATGTTATTTAAGGACAATGTTATTTAAGGACAATGTTATTTAAGGACAATGTTATTTAAGGACAATGTTATTTAAGGACATTAATTTCGGCTTGGTAGTATAAGTAAAAGAAGAATGCAATTTTTATTTGGCTTCAGTGTCCTGCAATCAATGCAAACATTTTTTATTTTGCATAAAGACCCGCAGTCTATAAGCTAAAACATTTTAATTACTTTTAGTGCTCGGTAAGTTTAGTGTTAAGGAAGTAGGCTCGTTTTTCCAGGATTGCAAGGGTGCAGGATACGCGTTCTCATTTCTCGATAATACAAAAATGTAGCTATTTTCATAGCTGCATGCTGCCGAATAATGCAAATTACGCCTCGTAAACGTAAAAATAGGACTTTCAAGGGCGATCGCGTCCTAGATTGATGGATTATCTAGCGCTTTTGACTACTGAAAAGTCCCATCTTTGTATATTATCAAGAAATGAGAACGCGCATCCCGAACTTGAGGGTAAACTTCTAACCATCGTCAAAGAAAAACAGATTGATCCTCCGATTCGATACTCATTGTTTCATATGTTCATTGTTTCATTGTTTTATATGCTTGGTCACCGAGCGAAAAAAAGAAAAAATGGGGTGACACAGCCCGTCACGATCCCGGCGTTCGTTTTAATCCTTTCCAAATCGATCTCTTTTCAGACCGGTTCCTCGGTGGTCTTACATGAATCTACATGTGATGTAATATCACTCGAATGAAAAAGAATCAAACGAGTTTGAAAACGGAGAGTCGGCTACCGTCTGGAATTTCCAAGGGACAACCAGATCGCCGATTTTTCATCGGGAAAAGCTCGCACGAAAACTCCCGTCGACGATTTCACTTTTTCGAGAGTTTTTCAGAGATAACGGTTCAGCGGCGCGGTGCGTCGGGCGACCCGATAGAGCCCGAAGAAGAAGAGGCTCGTGACACTGACGGTCCCTTTGAGAGTGTACCGGTATAGCGCGCGCGGTAACGGGTCTCGCGGGTGAAATCTTATTCAAAACGTGATCATGGTTGCCGGCGGCGCTCGTCGAGGAAAGATGACGAGGGTCAGACGGCCCCAATCACGTCTCTGTCTTTTCTCCACAGGCTAATTGCGAGGCTTGCGTACAGGTGATTCCTACTTACCATGATTCCTCCAGTTTCTCTATCGAATGTCACACTCCGAAAGTAGAACAGTAGCACCAAAAGATGAGAAGAACTTCAAGCCCGCAAGAAAAAAACCCGACAAATTCGCTGGAATTCCGTGTACGTGTGTCTCGTTCGGTACGTGTGCGTGAGAGAACGTTTTAAATTGAGAATCAATGATCCAGGATCCACCGCCACATGTCCGAGGGACTGTCACTGGCAACAGTTCGAAAAGCACTAACCATAGTGAACGAGAGCCCGCTGTCATTCTCTTTCTGCCCCTCTCTCGTGCTCCCTAGCTCACTCTTACTCTCCCTCTTGACAGATCCGCGGCTCCCTTCCTCCAATATTTCGTTTTTCGGTAGCCTCATTCACAGTACACCTCTTTTCCTCGGCGCGTCCACGTTTTGGTCGGATAGGCAACGATCCATGAAAATTTAAGGATGTTCTGGAGGTATAATGGCAGACAAAAGTACAAGAAAGAAATCCATCGATATATTGGCAACGAAAGCCATTCATCAGTATATTTTGCATACTTTTGTATACTTTTTTTACACTGTTGTCGCGTTTCCATGCTAGTGAGATGACAACACGATAAATTTGACGTTTTGTAACGGTTTATAATGTTTTGCTCTGTATCTCTGTTTAGCGAATCCTAATAAATTTTCAGCATAATTAATTACATAATTTTTACTATTATATAAAAAGAAACTGGAGTTTCTAGTGGCGTTTTTTCAAGGTTTAAATAGGGTTTGAAGTAGGGCTGTAACTTTCCTTCGATGCTTCGAAGCTTCGATTTCAGAAACTTCGAAGTTTCGAAGTTTCGAAGCGAAAAGTTCAGTGTCAATCACCGGTGACTGAAAGTTAATAGTTTTATTTATCAAAAATCGTGACATGGTATGAAACTCGTAAGTTAGTGTGGATTTATAGTGAAGCTGCCAGCATCGATGATAGCGGCGCGGTGAAAAGAAACCAACATTCGTGACAACGTTTCGACACATACTAATGAGAAAGTACATATGTATTTTCTTTGTTTTTCTTTTTTTTTCACCGCACAGCTCACCTCGCTGCTCCACTATAAATGCACCCTTACAACTTCATACGTTTCGAAGATTTTGTCATTTCGAGCACTTGAAAGACTCCGAAGCTTCGAAACTTCGAAACTTCGAAGACTTCGAAGTTCCCTTCGTTCCTTCGAAGTCTTCGAATACCTCAACGTGGTATATAAACTTGATACAGATTTATCCGCGTACTTTCTAGTTTGAATTTATCAGCTCGCGCACCTTTATAAACTAAAAATATATGTTACGTGTCACGAAACGAAAAATGTAAGATCGTCGAGGATAATTACATAAATAGCAGAATGAGACTCATCATTTCTACCAATACCAGTCACAATGAACGTCCATTGTTTTTCCCGGCATTAAGGACGCCATTGCTCGTAAATCTACTTGTTCGGTCACCAGCAACGAACGCGAAATTTGGAGTTTCTCTGACAACGGGGGTGATCCTGTTTCAAGCTAACGTTCTGAAAAACCGATTCGTTGCCAACAGCTGGCTCGTGGTGGTGTTGGTATCGTTTCGAAGCTGACAACGGAGCCCAATCGGCTGCACAGTAAATGGGAACGCTAGAGTGAAACGGCGATCTAGCGATCTACATCGGCCGACTAGAACAGCGTTTCCCAACCTACGTCATGCACACCTTTTCAACAACAGTCCTTTCCACGCTGAACATGATCTCTTACTGTTACATTTTCGCGCACATTCGCTAACGCTTCACTGTTGATCAGAGTAGAGCAATAATCAACTAATATTTAAAAGTTACTAACAGTCTCCTTGAGTGTCATTAGTCAAAACTTTTGGATTAGTTAGTGATAACTAGACTGCGGATTTGATGGATTTATGACAAAAATGGGTACGTACAATTTAAATCAAGGGAGGTATTCAAAAGACTTAACGCCACCAGTGACTTAGTTTCACCTTAATAAGATAATTAAAAGAATAATGAAATTATTATTTGGCTCCTGTGTCTTGCAATCAACGCAAACATTTTTTATTTTGCATAAAGATCCGCAGTCTAGTAATAGCTAAATGGCAAATAGTTCGTCACAGCTCTAAGTAATCGTTAGCTATTGCTTATTAGTGAATTAGTAGTTAACGATCAGTTAACATACATGAATATTATTAATTAGTTATCACTAACTAATCAAACAGTTTTGACTAATGACTATTTTGCAATGACTAATATTCAAAAAGTTCGTCATTTTGTTAGCCATTTTTAAATGTTAGTTGATTATTGACCTACTCTGCTTTTGATAAATGTCACTAAACTAAAGATGGCTTTGTAGTCGATTTCCGGTTCCGACTACGTGTGTAAGGTATGGAAAGTTAAGAGTGCTGTAATATTATTAATTAGTACAGAATAGATATAGAACAATGAGATATGTCATATCTTCAAGGTCATACAAGGTCACGAAGAAACAACATAATGAATTGTTTAAAAATAAATATCTTTATTCATGAAAGCGTAAGTACTTCTCTGCGTACAGAAGCTTTAATTATCTGTCATCAACGCGACGACGTAATGTCGCGCGATAAAAAAAGACATAGAAAGTCGATCAGAGATTTATGCGTAACAGTTGCTCGCCGTGAAAATATTCTCACGAATGCAGAAGGAATAGTATCGGTCATTAATATTAATATATTATTTGAACGATCGTAGAAGGTCGTGAATTTTTCACATTCATCGTTTCAATACTGACCGGATGTAGAGAATTACGTAGAAGTAGATTTAAATTAAACACCTGTTGCATTGCTCATTTCGTGAAACAAAAATGTAATTTTTGTTGTGTTTGCAAGCAAATGCGAAATTGGACAAAAATTAATTTAAATTAATATGAAAATTTATGTATCTAATATTATTTGAGGGAGTGGTATTAAATATTTATAGGAATTTTATATAGAATTTAGTATTGTTTTAAAATATCATTAAATTAAAATGAAAATTGATGTATCTAATATTATTTGAGAGCGGGTAATATTATTTATAGAAATTTTATATAGAATTTAGTATTTCCCATTATAATTTCTCATTATAAAATTTTTCGATTGTAATTGATATCATCGGACTGTATGAAGAACTATTTACTAAAACATTAATACTAAAATACCGAAAGAAAGTTGAATAATAGCACGAAATAAAAATTAACCCTTCACGATGAACAAACTCGAGATAACTTTTATATCTCAATAAAAAATCAAAACAGCAAAAAATTATTACATTGTACTCTTGAAACTATAGAATTTTCGTTTCTACCATTTTTTCATGTACCAAATAGTTTATACATGTAATTTATTATATACAAGTACAGTTGTTGATAATTAAATAAACGAGTTCTAAAATTCAATTGTGCGTAGCGAATTCCGCACCGATTTCAACTTGAACTATGAGCAGTTACAGTCTCGTTATTTATGAAGAAAGTATTAGCAAGTGTGTAGCCCATTCGCGCGAATTTAGAGGCGTTCAATTGGTGAAATGACTAACGATAACTATACTTACGCTGCAATGGCGGACACGCATTTAATGTATGACCGAGAGAATGGCAATGAAAGTGGAGCACGTCGTCTGTAACAGGAACATTTTCCACTTCGTAGGATTCCAGATTGTAGAACCTTTACCGTGGTCGATGGACAGCTTTGAAAATTTTAGATAAATTATTATTAGATAATAGATATATTAATAGACATAATTAATAAAACTATTATTCAGATAAATTATACAGTTATTTGAATTAAGAAAAAATTAGTCTGCAGTTTTGCTGAACGCATTTTTGCCATTTCTACCAACATTCAAGATAAAAGTCTGCTCTATCGCGTGGTATAGTTCGATTTTCCGCTGAACCCTTATTTTTTTAGATAAATTGAAAAATATCCTCAAAAATTAGTGCAAAAGTGGTGTCTCTCTGTCTTTAATCATTGATTAAACATGTTTAAACAATCATAATGTATTAATATTGGATATCACTTTATTCGGGAAAGTCTACAGAATCTTTTGCTGTAAAGAACAATTCAATATCTTTTATAATAACATCACAATATTCGTTTAAAGTTGAAAAATATGTTTTTATTTTCAAAGCCATGTTTTTCAAAGACTGTGCGTATATGAGAAAAATTAATGACAGATTCGGAATCAGCGCAAAAAACTCTATAAGATGGACCCAACAGCATATTGAAAACAAAGGTGTTGGACAGTGTAATTTGATCATCCACATGTACCAACGAAAATTCGGTACAAACATAGCATAATTACTAGACTGCGGATCTTTATGCAAAAATAAAAATTGTCTGCATCGCGATTGCAAGAAGTAGAAATTAAATTGAATGTTATTTCTTCTCTTAATGACTTTAATAGAGGAGAAATCATATATTGACGTCTTCTATTTTCTAAATTCTCCAACAATTTTCAATTTCATCCACTCAATTTAATTACTTAATGTAGGACAGACTGTGTTCTGAGGTTTAATTTCCACTATATCCGTTCAACCTACTCTCGGTTGTATGTACTGCCTATTCAAAAATGCATTCTTCCGACGCTGTTTGAAAAGATTTCTGCAGTAGTAGGCCGCGTATTTACGATCTGCGGTAGTGCTCCACTTATATTTTTCTTGCAAGTTTACGCATTTTTAAATAACGTCTTTCCAGATCGTCGGTTGTCACGAGGTCAGCCTATAAGGTATAACCACCTTGTGCTATTGACTTAAATATTTCAGATTTCTAACCCTTCACCTCACGATTTCCCTCGGAATGGCACTCACAAAAATTGTTTTATTTATTCATAATTCGTATTCATTGTTGGTCTTGGTTTATTCTAGATGTGGCTGAAAAAAGTGAGAACTGAGGAGGCCGCATGATAGTAGAGGAACCGGAACACTGATGGTGGGAGTGGTGAAGCGACAGCGTGGAAGAAGTTGCCCGGGCCTGACTATAGGTATGTATAACTTAATTGCATATTTATATTGTTAATAAGAAATATATTGATAAAACGCGGTATTATACAGGGATGTAACGTTTAAAGTCGTCTGGGAACTCGGGGAAAAAGTTTACTTTTGTTGGTCGGAAAAAATTTCGCTCGAGCTCCTTCGCGCCTCGGCACTTTGAACATCTCCCTCGAGCGGTCGCCTAAGTGATGCGCCCGAACATTATTTCTCAATAACTCAAGAAATACGCGTCACAGAGCTTTGAAACTCGAGAAATACGCGTCGCAGAGCTTTGAAACTCGAGAAATACGCGTCGCAGAGCTTTGAAACTCGAGAAACATTGATAAAACGCGATATTATACAGGGATATAACGTTTAAAGTCCTCTGGGATCGCGGGGAAAACAAACTATTGTTTGTTTTTGTACAGAACGAACGTTTTACGATAACGAATAATTTTGTTATCGATATTCCAATCAAATATTCGAACAAATGATGATGAATTATTCGATTAAATACAGATAATACCTTGTTTGCAAATAATGAGTAATTATTAGACAGCGGATTTTATGCATTTATGGCAAAAATGAGTAGATATAATTTGAAACATTAAAGACATTGGACGAATTTAATAGTACTTTTATATTATTTTCGACCTATGAAACATGATAAGAAGTATGTTTCAGATCAGGTAGAATATTGTTATTTTGCATAAAGATCCGCTGTCCAATAAAATTACTCTACAAATAAAATATTTGACTAAAAAGAATTCATTCGAATAATTTTGAATAATGCCCAATTCTAGCAAAGAAATTATTTCAAATTTTAATGAAGCTTCTATAATTAGTCAGCCGTTACGAAAATATAAGACGTGATCGTATCATTATCGATGTTCCAGGAAGAATGGAGCAATTAATTAGCCAGATCGTTGATCGTTTCATAGTCAACGTTCAGAATATAATACCGTGACCAAAGCAGTACCCATCCTCTATAATTGGCAATTGCACGAAAGTCAATGCTCCGTTGCTCGATATTCTCGCAAGTATTAAAAAGTGAAAGCAATCTTTTAGCACTAATGGTACCGAACAGTTAACGTATTACCTAGATATATTACCCAATACACGTTACAGCGGTAATTCAGATTGACGATTCGGTTACTTCTTATTAGTCCACGTACAAATAAAAAATTTAAATAATTCCTCGTAAAAACGTGTTCATCATCATTGAAAAGCGAGGAACCCAGAACGGAACATTTCTATTACTATCAGTCTTAATTTCATGTACGTACTACTATTACTTCATGTTTTATATCATTAAATCTGAAATAAATCTTCAATAATAGTATATACTTAAATCCAGGCATTTGACCACTGTGTATGGGATGTGTAAGCTTGCACATTGCTCGAAAGAAATTCTACAGATTGCCCGAAATTACTTATATGTACAGGAGTTTATGAATATTCACATAGAGCACGGTATAAATTTTCTTTTTCCTCTAACGAAATTATTGCAGGCAAAGAAGTTATAATGATTGATGATTAATGATTAATTAATCAATTAATGATTAATGATTGACGTCTGTTTGACGTTAAGACGTCCCTAAGAAATCTTAAAGGTCCATGCATAAATGTTAAGCAAATTAAAAGCAGGAAAGTGTAAAGAGATCTTATTGATCTCGACAAAAACGAGTTTAAAGTTAAACCAATAAATAGGTTTATCAGTAGACCGCATGTGGAATTGACATAAAAAGTGTAATAAAACTAACAATTGCAATTAAAATCACAATGGAAATAATAGGAATTAAAATTACAGTAAAAATTGAAATTGAAGCAAAAACACTAATTCGAACAAATAATACTAATGCTGATACTTACTGCTAGATTATGGCTATGCATATAAAAACCACACGGTTTATGGTCTTAAAGACGTCTTCGTATGACGTAAGACTTTCAGACTTCCTAAAATAGATGTAAAAAATAAACGTCTTTAGGATGTCGTGTGCTATCTGGAGGAAAGCATATGGTACAAAGGGGTTAAAGCCGAAATTTGCTATGAGCTCGAGACCTAACGTGCCAATCGGAGAAGACAGTTCTGCATGCTCGCCATTACATCGCATAGATCGGATTTGCACGGTGGCCGTGTTATCGTGATACGCCGGTGAAATGCAGCATGCTTTTCGCTGAGAAAAATCTCGTCCCCTCGGTCCGTTGTGTACTATGGGAGACGCATTTCTTCGTTCACCGAATGCGTCAAGAATTCGCGCAGCAACGGAGAGTAGAAATAGTTGGCAAGTGGTCGGTCAGCGTCCACGGAACTGGTACAGAATGTCGTGGGCGAGATGTCACGAGGCCATGACAATGGCCGTTCGGTAAAATACCTTACCCCCTCCCTCCCCCCACCCCAACACCAACACCCCCGCTATGTATACAATTTATTACGATTCGAAATGTTTCGCAATTTCGATAATGTTCAATAACTTTTCATTAATGTTTTCGACGCATGGGTTCGATCAAATTTTAACTGACAAGCAATTTTGCAAATTTTTTAATCATTCCCAACGTTTCGATCCAAATATGGATCCTTTTCAAGAGAACTTGCGTCTGTAAATAATCGTATATTATAATGTATGTTTATAGAAAACAATTTCGTTAAATTAATTATTGAAATTTAGAAATAATCGTAACTGAACTACATGTTGGTTGAGAATCATTTCAAAATTTGCATAATTGCTTGTTAGTCAAAATTCGATCGAATCCATGCGCTGAGAACATTAATGAAAAGTTTATTCAGTAAGCTGCGATCGACAAAAAGGAATTTCTATCTTCAATAACACCGCAATCTGGATAGACACGCACCAAGAATCGTGTTTTGAAACTGTTGTTTTCAACAATGTTGTTTTGCACCAACAACTTCACAAATTTCGTTGAAACTTCATTAATCGTGTTTAGAATCTCGAAATTCACGAAAATTTCCAAAAGACAGTTTCGAATTCCGCGATACAAACTGATTATTAATTCAGGAACTCTCGAATCTCGAGAAAGTAGGCAACACTGTCACAAAACTACAAAAGTGATAAAAATCTATACTTAAGTGACGCTTAAACATACTTACCAGATTTAAATGTTGTTAACAACTTTGTGGGGATATTTTTCTCGTGCTGTTTATACAGACAAATCATTTCAAAACATTATCGAACTGCAACACTGCCTGAAAGAAAATGTAATGACAAATGACGATGATTTTTTATGAATTCTTTATAAATGTTTTCTAGTCTTTTCGAAATCTATGTCAGTCTCTTTATTCATCCTGATAGAAACAGTAATTTCAGTACCCATGAAAAAGTTTACCACGTTGGGTCAAAATGGACCCAAGATTTGTTTTGAACACGGTTAAACAAAATGTAGAAGAAATTTCAACAGAGAGATTTGTAAAAATTTGTCAGCACTATAATACTAAACTGTTGAATGAATATTAATCTTATTAAAAACTAGTTATACTTGTGCATTGCTACAATTATAATGCGCTATCTGTCTGAATATTGTGAATATGCTAAGTGTTCGGATACTTATAGACGACAGTGTAAATGAGAATTTGCAATCTATTTGTCTACGAGAGTATACAGTTATAGAATTAAAACTGATCACACACACACTTTAAATCAAAATAACTTTTTTATGAATGGACCAAACGACTTCAATTTCTTGCTAAGGCTAGATGAATTAGTTAAGCAAATGACGTCTAAAAAATATGTCGAAAAAATGCATTTGGTCGGAATTGTGAAAAACAATAGTAAAAATTGATTTTTACGACTTTTTTAGTTGGACCAATAACGAAAAAGATGTGTTTGGTGAACTTGTATAAATTAATTGTACAGACTCCGAAAATTTCATTGAAATTGGTTAATTGGTTTACGAGTTATAATCGTAAAAAATTGAAATTTTTCAAGATTTTTGGCCACTTTTGATTGCTCATAACTCGTAAACCAATTAACCAATATCAATGAAATTTTCGGAGCATATACAATTAATTTATACAAATTCACCGAACACATCTTTTTCGTTGTTGGCCCAGCTAAAAAAGTCGTAAAAATCAATTTTTACTATTGTTTCTCACAATTCCGACCAAATGCGTTTATTCAACATATTTTTTAGACGTCATTTGCTAAACTAATTCATCTAGCCTTACAGAGAAATTGAATTCGTTTAGTCCATTCGTGAGAAAGTTATTCTGATATAAAATGTGTTATCAGTTTTGCTCCTAACCGTAGATACGTATATTTACAAGCATGGCAAGCGAAATAATTTATGTTATAGTCCATAATATTTGCAACACATCCGACTATCTAGTTTAAATAATTCAACCCTTCAATAACAAACGATTTAATATTCACAGAGTTCTCAACATTTTCATATTTTGTACAATATTCAACACTCGTGGCGATTGTATAGAGTCCCGTAGTCCGAGAGTACGTTCATGTCAGATCTGCGATTGAAACTATAAGAGCGTCGAACAAAGCGACCATAAAAATTGTTCAAAAATATCTCTGTTTGTAACATGTTTATATAGGGAAAGCTGCGACACCACAGTTTCAGTCGTTTACAGTTTCACAGAAGATGAACTACTGGAACATGAGTGATTCTGAAGAAGAATTATCGTATTGTTACCTTTAAGTGAACATTGTGTGCACCCTATTGAAGCTATACGATATCAATTTCGAGTGTTTACAGCATTTATTTCGTCGCACAACTTACCCTAAATTAATCTTCTCACATTTGTCCCCACTCTATCTTCCCCTTCTACGACGCTATTCAAACTCCCGCCCGGCCCGGTCACGTGACGCGTTTCGTCTCTGTCGTGCAGAGAGAGGGGAAGTTCCCCTCAATTCGTGCTCCCTCCCCTCATCTGGCGATACTGCTCCAAGTACCTCACTCTACCTTCTCCTTTTACGAGGCTACGTGTAAAGTCTTCTTCATTTATAGTTCAGAATTCAGAAAGACCAAATGAAAGTTTATTATTTAGTAGTAATTAGAGCGATTCTTATAAAACCCTTTTCCAGCACAATTATCATAAACGACCGTCGCCTAATAGTTCGCATACAATGTCTTAAATTCATTTTCGCAACACTCTGCGGACTCTGTTGTATGTTCCCAACACCTTATGGTTATCATTGGACATCTGGTAAGCGTAGTTTCGCTCTCTGTTTCCCTAAATGTTCATCGCAGCTCCGACACGAGCATACTCTAAGCCCTAAGCCTTATAAAAAGTACGAGCTACGTATTAGCAATGTATGCAATGAAGCGCAAAATTCAACCAATGATATCATTTTCTCTGAAGCTCATTATTTACGCATTATTTACGTGTTTATTGAGACAGTATTAGGTAGAATTCAAGAAGCGTGTATTTATAGATTTAGTACAGCTTAAGAAACACAATTCATATTTTCATTCCGATTATTATTACGTAGATTATTGTTAGGTTTCAACATAAATTCGTTCGAATACAAATATAAATATGTTCTAACTTTAACGATTTCGTTATGACATATAGGTATTGCAATTAAATGTAAAAATTAAATGTAATTAATTAAATCTGATTATAGTCGACGATTTTATTATCGTAATCCTCTAGTTCGTTAAGTAATGGTAAGTTCGCATAAATGTAGAATCAAACAGCTCTCGAGATTTAGCGACACTGTCTTAATAAACACATGGTTAATAATATTATAAAGAAAATGGTTTTATTGGTTCAGTTCCGCCACGGCTGTTTTTAGTACAGGCCGGAACATGTGATGTGGCAACACCGCACACAGACAGAACATCAGTCCGTTCAGCTGGTCCGATCAAGCTGCTGGCGTATCGTTTATTCATAAGAAAAGCGACGCAACTCAAAATATATTTCTAAAAGAAGTATAATAATAAATATATAAATTGTGGTGTACTTTTTACAACTAGACTGGAAAATAAAAAATGTTTGCATTGATTGCAGGACACAGGAACCGAATAAAAATTGCATTCTTCTTTCAATTATCCTATCAAGCTGAAACTAATACATTGATGTCCTTAAATATTTTTAACATGTCCACTGCTTTAAATTACATGTTCCCCTTTTTCGTCATGAATGCATAAAACCCGCTGTCTATTTATAACTAATGTACATGACGATTAACCCAGTATCTGAATAACAACAAATTATTTTACACTTTTAAGTTGATGATATACAATTTTAAAAAAGGCAATTCTAGGTAATTTAGAGGAAAGCACGAAAGAGAGGTTGGTGGGAGAAGCAGGGGCCCTTACCGTGTCCATCACTGGCATACAGAGACGGCCGGGCAGAACTTTTACTCGAGGGACCAAAACTTTTCAACTTCTCTTTGTAATATTATACAATTCGACGAAAATATGATACAACTTTAAATACTAGTGCGCCGAATCCAAGTTTCAATGTTCACTCGTCTAAAAAATAAAAACTTGCTCGATCTCAAGCTGAGATTAGAACGTTGAGAGGTTAGAACGCCGCCATATTGGTTTCCAGTTGCCAGACGCAGCACAGTGGGCGAGAAACCGATCTTTTTGGACAAAAATCTGCCGACA